>JALGBA010000218.1:0-31093 GCA_023970755.1 Azemiops feae
CCTGCGGCAGTCCGAGGCTTTTTTCCCTTCTTGCAGCAGCGTAGAGCAGAAAAGAGGACAGGAAGGTGCCGACGGATGACTAAAAGCAACGGACAAGAATTCGGCCATAATAGGAAGGTCGATTCCAAATGAACTGGGGGATGGCCAATCTGGACGGACGGGAGGTCGCCATGCCGAGAAGGTCTAGGTGTTAATGCTATGGGACGGAAAAACCTGCCCTCCTGTGGTCAAAACGGGTATTGCGGCCGCCGAAATAAATAAACCTTTTGAATGGGATTTTAAGGTTATTCTTCTCTATCTTTATTATTAACGCCTTATTAATATTAATAGGGCGACGGGAGGCCCTTTTGCTGAGACCCTGGGGCAGAGTAAGATAACCTAATATTAGTATGGTTTTATTAACAAAGAATAATAAACTTAAAACGCCATTTAAAAGGTTTATTTCTTTTGGTGGCTGCTGTAACTGCTTGTCCCTTAGCGAGAGATGGCGCGGCCTTCAAAAAGGCCTGTAATGATGAATTAAGGTTACTTTGATAGGTGCTAACTTTAAAGATAAACCTCACCAAACATACATAAATTTATTGCTATGCTTAATATTAAAATGAGTGAGATTAGATTTTACCTTCGCTGCTAGTTTTGAAACTGACGCATTTATTAAAATGTTTATTGTCACTAATCCACACTAATTTCTTGCTGCCATCTTAGTTTCTAATCTCCTAGTATGCCCAGCGGAATATCATTTCACTGGGGTGAAAAATTAGCCAGCTAGTCCAATTGGCGGTGGAAGGTGCAAGGCTTAAAATTTGGGGTGGGGGCGAGTTGTAGTACCACCTTAAGGTATGAGAACCCAGCTTTGGGCCAATTCCTCTCCTCGTCAGCCTAAGTCAACCTAACCCTAGGGCTGCTGCTGCATGGCGAAAATAAGAGAAGGAGGAGATTAGATATTATTTGCCGAATTGAGTTATTTTATTATAAAAAAATAACAAAGGCTGCAGTAAAAAAATACGCAAAAAGTCATCTGGGTCAGTCACTCCAAAACCAGCTTTGGGCCAGTCACTCTCTCTCGGCCCTAGGAAGGAAGCAACGGCAAACCATTTGTCTGAAATGGTATAGGGTTGCCTGCCTAAGCAGGGGGTTGGACTAGAAGACCTCCAAGGTCCCTTCCAACTCGGTTATTCTATTCTAACCGCAGCTGGGGGGAAAAACCTTGCCAAGAAAACCGCAGGGATTTGGTCAGGCAATGGCCAGGAGTCGAGACTAAGTGGAAAGCACCAAATAATATTAAGAATAACAGCAATAACTTGCTAAACGCCCGGCTCCCTCCGGTGATGTTACTAGAAGGGAGTGCGAACACAGGCAATTGAGTTCATCGGGCAACGCGTGTCGTGGGAACGCAACTCCTAGTACCCACGCCGCCCATGAAAAAGCGGCGTCGAGCGGCAGATTCAGGGAAGCCCATGAAGCCCCCGCCTAACTGGCCTTGATGCAAAGGCAGCAGCGCCGCCGGCTCCACCTTTGCCTTCGCCTTGGCCGCGGGACAGCCTTCTCGGGGCGTCGCCGGGCTGTGACGCCATCAGAAGGCGCGTCCCCTATTTCGGCAGAGAAGCGGAAAGGAACCATAGAGGTAGGAAAGGAGAGCGGAGGGCAGACTGGGCTTTCCGCTCTTCAAACCGTCGATCTTGGGAATCGCCATAGATATGTAACCAGAGAGCTCGGGTGGAAATGGTAGAGCGGCCGGTAGAACCAAGACTTCCGAGTTTGCTGGAGCATATATGGAGGAAGACTTTGGATTGGAGTTAAGGACGAAAAAAAGACAATGCAGAAATCTGGATTGTATTGGGGGCGCCCTATATAAAAGCCCCCCGCAAAGGTGGAGTGTCACAGAGTATTGCACATCCATTCCCAGCCAGCAGGGGACAAGTTTAATCCCTGTAAGTCATCCAGCGTTTCTCAAACTTGGCAATTTTTGTGGACTTCAAGTCCCAGAATTCCCCAGCCTGCATGCAGTTTGCAGGTAACTAAATGGTTTATCCAGGGAAAGCAGGAACTGTATTAAATTGGACTCCAGGGTTGACCGAGTACACCACCTCCAAATTTGTGACGTCCCCAAAAATTTGCTGGCAACCCCCAAGTGATCGCAATAAATAAATAAAAACACAAACGTATTTATTTAGCGTATGGCACAATACACTCCGACAGTATCTTTTCACTAGCCTCCACTAGTTGTGACACTGCTTAGGTTTTACAAAAGCAGCCAAGGCCATTAAGTGATGCTCCAGTCAGAGCTGAAGAACCTTCTTGTATGAGAAGCGAAACGTCTTCAAAGAAAATCAAGAAAGTCCAGTTGCCTCCTGAAAAAGCATCTTTGGGACAATTATGACCCGGATGACTGAGAATCTCCATAGACAGTGAGAGACAATGCGGGATACTTAAGGCACTGAACTAGAAATCGGAAGACTTGTCGGTTCTAGTCCCACCTTAGGCATGAAAGTCAACTGTGGTGACCTTGGGGTCGGTCCTTCTCTCTTGGTCCTAGTAAGGAGGCAATGCCAAACCACCAGCTTCCCATCATAGCTATCTGCAATTGCATTGACGCACCACCGAATGTGTGCAGCTGGGGCCTGTGCACACCTGCAACATATCGTGTAGATCTATCTATCGATCTATCTATCTATCTATCTATCTATCTATCTATCTATCTATCTATCTATCTATCTATCTATCTATCTATCTATCTATCTATCTATCTATCTAATATAAAGGGGCGCACTTCAATGGTTAGACGGCTATTGGTATCTCTGACCAAAAATTCTTGTTTTAACATTTATATTTATTTGTTTTCTATCTAGGGTGAAATTGTTAATATATACTGCAAGTCCATGTATGATCTGCCTACGCTAAATAAATAAGTTAAACAATCCGCCCAATCAAGAAATACAGGAACACCTCCCTCAACCCTGATAGGAAAAGCCACTAAGTATATAAAGAGAGAGCCAAAATTCCTCTCTCTTCTAGCACTGATGATGTTACCTAGTTGGGTCACGAAACGTCTGCAAGAAAACCACCAAGCGCAGAGAGCACCAAGGACCCCTGAAGAGACAATGTTGTTGGATGATGGACCAAGTGGCCCCTTAGCTCCGGCTTTATTATTTATATAATAACAATGATATGCGTGTGTGTGTGCGTGCGTGGGTGTATGATAATACTATATAATTTATATTATGATTACATTTATCTGCCCCATCTCGCCTAGAGGTTTAGAAAGCCCCTTTTTGCTTCCCAGTCAGTCAATATGGGCTGAGCAAGTGAAGCTGGAGGCAGCCAAGATTTCCTTCCCTCCACTTTCCCCTCGCACTTTACATATGCCCAGAGGCACCGTGCACCCTTAGAAGCAGCTCTTCCCGCCGCCTCACCCCGCACCGTTCCCTTGTTTCTTCCATCCCTAAACCCTCCATTGCCCAGATTCACCCGCTCTGGGATTGCCTCGATGCCTATGATATTGCGACGTAAAAAACTGTGGCCAAAGAAATAACCTTTTAATGGGATTTAAGTCTATTATCCTCTATCTTTATTAGTACAGCCTTGATTATGTTAATGAGGGCGAAGGGAAGCCCTTTTGCTGCGACCGGGGAACACAAAAACATAACTTACTATTACTGAGGTTCTCATTAATAAGACTACACTTAAAACTCCATTAAAAAGCTTTAGTTCTTTTGTGGCCTGCTCTCTGGCTCACCTGCGGCAGTACGAGGCTTTTTTCCCTTCTTGCGGCAGCGTAGAGCAGAAAAGAGGACAGGAAGGTGCCGACGGATGACTAAAAGCAACGGACAAGAATTCGGCCATAATAGGAAGGTCGATTCCAAAAGAACTGGGGGATGGCCAATTTGGACGGACGGGAGGTCGCCATGCCGAGAAGGTCTAGGACTAGGTGTTAATGCTATGGGACGGAAAAACCTGCCCTCCTGTGGTCAAAACGGGTATTGCGGCCGCCGAAATAAATAAACCTTTTGAATGGGATTTTAAGGTTATTATTCTCTATCTTTATTATTAACGCCTTATTAATATTAATAGGGCGACGGGAGGCCCTTTTGCTGAGACCCTTGGGCAGAGTAAGATAACCTAATATTAGTATGGTTTTATTAACAAAGAATAATAAACTTAAAACGCCATTTAAAAGGTTTATTTCTTTTGGGGGCTGCTGTACCTGCTTGTCCCTTAGCGAGAGATGGCGCGGCCTTCAAAATAGCCGTACTGTGAATTAAATGTTACTTTGAATAGGTGCTAACTTTAAAGATGAACCTCACCTACATCATAAATTTGGAATTTATTGCTATGCTTAATATTCAATGAGTTGGATTAGATTATGACCTTCGCTGGGGCTGAGTTTTGGAAAACTGACGCTTTATTAAAATTTTTAGTCTACCTACAATCACACTAGTATATCTTCTGCATCTTAGTTTTCGAATCTTCCTAGTATTGCCCACTGCGTGAAGAGCATTTCACACTGGGTGAAAAATAGAACAGCTAGCATTGGGGTGGAAGGTGCCAGCTAGAAATTGGGGTGGGCTGAGTTTTAGTACCTAGCACCTTAGGTCTGAGAACCCAGCTTTGGGCATTCTCTCCTAGTCGCCTAATTCTAGCCCTAACCCGTTTTAGGGGGAACCCTAGGGCTGTTGCTGCATGGCGAAAATAAGAGAAGGAAGGAGCATTAGATATATTTGCCGCCTTGAGTTATTTATAAAAAAATAACAAAGGCTGCATTAAAAAAATACGCAAAAAGTCATCTGGGTCATCACTCCAAAACCAGCTTTGGGCCAGTCACTCTCTCTCGGCCCTAGGAAGGAAGCAACGGCAAACCATTTGTCTGAAATGGTATAGGGTTGCCTGCCTAAGCAGGGGGTTGGACTAGAAGACCTCCAAGGTCCCTTCCAACTCCGTTATTCAGCTGGGGGGAAAAACCTTGCCAAGAAAACCGCAGGGATTTGGTCAGGCAATGGCCAGGAGTCGAGACTAAGTGGAAAGCACCAAATAATATTAAGAATAACAGCAATAACTTGCTAAACGCCCGGCTCCCTCCGGTGATGTTACTAGAAGGGAGTGCGAACACAGGCAATTGAGTTCATCGGGCAACGCGTGTCGTGGGAACGCAACTCCTAGTACCCACGCCGCCCGTGAAAAGGCGGCGGCGAGCGGCAGATTCGGGGAAGCTTCCCTGAAGCCCCCGCCTCACCTGGCCTTGATGCAAAGGCAGCAGCGCCGCCGGCTCCACCTTTGCCTTCTCCTTGGCCGCGGGACAGCCTTCTCGGGGCGTCGCCGGGCTGTGACGCCATCAGAAGGCGCGTCCCCTATTTCGGCAGAGAAGCGGAAAGGCACCATAGAGGTAGGAAAGGAGAGCGGAGGGAAGAGTGGGCTTTCCCCTCTTCAAACCGTCGATCTTGGAAATCGCCATAGAAATGTAACCAGAGAGCTCGGGTGGAAATGGTAGAGCGGCCGGTAGAACCAAGACTTCCGAGTTTGCTGGAGCATATATGGAGGAAGACTTTGGATTGGAGTTAAGGACGGAAAAAAGACAATGCAGAAATCTGGATTGTATTGGGGCGCCCTATATAAAAGCCCCCCGCAAAGGTGGAGTGTCACAGAGTATTGCACATCCATTCCCAGCCAGCAGGGGACAGGTTTAATCCCTATAAGTCATCCAGCGTTTCTCAAACTTGGCAATTTTTGTGGACTTCAAGTCCCAGAATTCCCCAGCCTGCATGCAGTTTGCAGGTAACTAAATGGTTTATCCAGGGAAAGCAGGAACTGTATTAAATTGGACTCCAGGGTTGACCGAGTACACCGCCTCCAAATTTGTGACGTCCCCTAAAATTTGCTGGCAACCCCCAAGCGATCGCAATAAATAAATAAAAACACAAACGTATTTATTTAGCGTATGGTACAATACACTCCGATAGTATCTTTTCACTAGCCTCCACTAGTTCTGACACTGCTTAGGTTTTACAAAAGCAGCCAAGGCCATTAAGTGATGCTCCAGTCAGAGCTGAAGAACCTTCTTGTATGAGAAGCGAAACGTCTTCAAAGAAAATCAAGAAAGTCCAGTTGCCTCCTGAAAAAGCATCTTTGGGACAATTATGACCCGGATGACTGAGAATCTCCATAGACAGTGAGAGACAATGCGGGAATACTTAAGGCACTGGACTAGAAATCGGAAGACTGTCGGTTCTAGTCCCACCTTAGGCATGAAAGTCAACTGTGGTGACCTTGGGGTCAGTCCTTCTCTCTTGGTCCTAGTAAGGAGGCAATGCCAAACCACCAGCTTCCCATCATAGCTATCTGCAATTGCATTGACGCACCACCGAATGTGTGCAGCTGGGGCCTGTGCACACCTGCAACATATCGATCTATACTATCTATCTATCTATCTATCTATCTATCTATCTATCTATCTATCTATCTATCTATCTATCTATCTATCTATCTATCTATCTATCTATATATCTAATATAAAGGGCTGCACTTCAATGGTTAGACGGCCTATTGGTATCTGAACAAAAATCTTTTTAACATTTATATTTTATTGTGTTTTTCTAATCTAGGTGAAATGTTAATATATACTGCTAGTCCATGTATGATATGCCATACGCTAAATAAATAAGTAAACAACCGCCCAATCAAGAAACTACCAGGAACACCTCCATCAACCCTGATAGGACAAGCCACTAAGTATATAAAGAGAGAGCAAATTCCTCTCTCTTCTAGCACTGATGATGTTACCTAGTTGGGTCACGAAACGTCTGCAAGAAAACCACCAAGCTCAGAGAGCACCAAGGACCCCTGAAGAGACAATGTTGTTGGATGATGGACCAAGTGGCCCCTTAGCTCCGGCTTTATTATTTATATAATAACAATGATATGCGTGTGTGTGTGCGCGTGCGTGGGTGTATGATAATACTATATAATTTATATTATGATGACATTTATCTGCCCCATCTCGCCTAGAGGTTTAGAAAGCCCCTTTTAGCTTCCCAGTCAGTCAATATGGGCTGAGCAAGTGAAGCTGGAGGCAGCCGAGATTTCCTTCCCTCCTCTTTCCCTCGCACTTTACATATGCCAGAGGCACCATGCACACTTAGAAGCAGCTGCCCGCCGGCCTCCCCGCCCGTCCCTTGTTCTTCCATCCCTAAACCTCCATTCCAGATTCACCCGCCTGGGATTGCCTCGATGCCTATGCTTTGCGACGTAAAACTGTGCCGAAAGAAATAGACCTTTTTAATGGGATTTTAAAGTTATTATCCTCTATCTTTATTAGTAACGCCTTATTAATGTTAATAGGGCGAAGGGAAGCCCTTTTGCTGCGACGCGGGGACACAAAAACATCACCTAATATTACTGAGGTTTCATTAATAAATACTACACTTAAAACTCCATTTAAAAGCTTTATTTCTTTTTGTGGCTGCTCGGCTCACCTGCGGCAGTACGAGGCTTTTTTCCCTTCTTGCGGCAGCGTAGAGCAGAAGAGAGGACAGGAAGGTGCCGACGGATGACTAAAAGCAACGGACAAGACGTCGGCCATAATAGGAAGGTCGATTCCAAATGAACTGGGGGATGGCCAATTTGGACGGACGGGAGGTCGCCATGCCGAGAAGGTCTAGGTGTTAATGCTATGGGACGGAAAAACGTGCCCTCCTGTGGTCAAAACGGGTATTGCGGCCGCCGAAATAAATAAACCTTTTGAATGGGATTTTAAGGTTATTATTCTCTATCTTTATTATTAACGCCTTATTAATATTAATAGGGCGACGGGAGGCCCTTTTGCTGAGACCCTGGGGCAGAGTAAGATAACCTAATATTAGTATGGTTTTATTAACAAAGAATAATAAACTTAAAACGCCATTTAAAAGGTTTATTTCTTTTGGGGGCTGCTGTACCTGCTTGTCCCTTAGCGAGAGATGGCGCGGCCTTCAAAAAGGCCTGTAATGATGAATTAAGGTTACTTTGATAGGTGCTAACTTTAAAGATAAACCTCACCAAACATACATAAATTTATTGCTATGCTTAATATTAAAATGAGTGAGATTAGATTTTACCTTCGCTGCTAGTTTTGAAACTGACGCATTTATTAAAATGTTTTATGTCTACCTACATCACACTAATTTCTTGCTGCATCTTAGTTTCTAATCTTCCTAGTATGCCCAGTCGTGAATATAATTTCACTGGGTTGAAAAATAGACAGCTAGTCAATTGGGGTGGAAGGTGCCAGGCTAGAAATTGGGGGGTGGGGGCTGAGTTTTAGTACCACCTTAGGTATGAGAAACCAGCTTTGGGCCAATTCCTCTCCTAGTCAGCCTAAGTCTAACCCTAACCCTAGGGCTGTTGCTGCATGGCGAAAATAAGAGAAGGAAGGAGCATTAGATATATTTGCCGCCTTGAGTTATTTATAAAAATAACAAAGGCTGGATTAAAAAAATATGCAAAATTTAGAGCGGCTTTGGTCTAGTCGTGGGTAAGGCAGCAGACTAGAAAGTGGGAGGCTGTGAGTTCTAATCTTGCTTTTAGAGGCAGAAAAGTCATCTGGGTCAGTCACTCCAAAACCAGCTTTGGGCCAGTCACTCTCTCTCGGCCCTAGGAAGGAAGCAACGGCAAACCATTTGTCTGAAATGGTATAGGGTTGCCTGCCTAAGCAGGGGGTTGGACTAGAAGACCTCCAAGGTCCCTTCCAACTCGGTTATTCTATTCTACCCGCAGCTGGGGGGGGGGAAACCTTGCCAAGAAAACCGCAGGGATTTGGTCAGGCAATGGCCAGGAGTCGAGACTAAGTGGAAAGCACCAAATAATATTAAGAATAACAGCAATAACTTGCTAAACGCCCGGCTCCCTCCGGTCATGTTACTAGAAGGGAGTGCGAACACAGGCAATTGAGTTCATCGGGCAACGCGTGTCGTGGGAACGCAACTCCTAGTACCCACGCCGAGCGGCAGATTCGGGGAAGCTTCCCTGAAGCCCCCGCCTAACCTGGCCTTGATGCACAGGCAGCAGCGCCGCCGGCTCCACCTTTGCCTTCTCCTTCGCCCTGGGACAGCCTTCTCGGGGCGTCGCCGGGCTGTGACACCATCAGAAGGCGCGTCCCC
This sequence comes from Azemiops feae, assembly GCA_023970755.1. Taxonomy (NCBI): domain Eukaryota; kingdom Metazoa; phylum Chordata; class Lepidosauria; order Squamata; family Viperidae; genus Azemiops; species Azemiops feae. The sequence goes on from JALGBA010000218.1 coordinate 9,129, forward strand.
TATTTCGGCAGAGAAGCCGAAAGGCACCATAGAGGTAGGAAAGGAGAGCGGAGGAAAGACTGGGCTTTCCGCTCTTGAAACCGTCGAACTTGGGAATCGCCATAGAAATGTAAACCAGAGAGCTCGGATGGAAATAGTAGAGCGGCCGGTAGAACCAAGACTTCCGAGTTTGCTGGAGCATATATGGAGGAAGACTTTGGATTGGAGTTAAGGACGGAAAAAAGACAATGCAGAAATCTGGATTGTATTGGGGGCGCCCTATATAAAAGCCCCCCGCAAAGGTGGAGTGTCACAGAGTATTGCACATCCATTCCCAGCCAGCAGGGGACAAGTTTAATCCCTGTAAGTCATCCAGGTTTCTCAAACTTGGCAATTTTTGTGGACTTCAAGTCCCAGAATTCCCCAGCCTGCATGCAGTTTGCAGGTAACTAAATGGTTTATCCAGGGAAAGCAGGAACTGTATTAAATTGGACTCCAGGGTTGACCGAGTACACCACCTCCAAATTTGTGACGTCCCCTAAAATTTGCTGGCAACCCCCAAGTGATCGCAATAAATAAATAAAAACACAAACGTATTTATTTAGCGTATGGCACAATACACTCCGATAGTATCTTTTCACTAGCCTCCACTAGTTGTGACACTGCTTAGGTTTTACAAAAGCAGCCAAGGCCATTAAGTGATGCTCCAGTCAGAGCTGAAGAACCTTCTTGTATGAGAAGCGAAACGTCTTCAAAGAAAATCAAGAAAGTCCAGTTGCCTCCTGAAAAAGCATCTTTGGGACAATTATGACCCGGATGACTGAGAATCTCCATAGACAGTGAGAGACAATGCGGGATACTTAAGGCACTGGACTAGAAATCGGAAGACTGTCGGTTCTAGTCCCACCTTAGGCATGAAAGTCAACTGTGGTGACCTTGGGGTCAGTCCTTCTCTCTTGGTCCTAGTAAGGAGGCAATGCCAAACCACCAGCTTCCCATCATAGCTATCTGCAATTGCATTGACGCACCACCGAATGTGTGCAGCTGGGGCCTGCGCACACCTGCAACATATCGTGTAGATCTATCTATCTATCTATCTATCTATCTATCTATCTATCTATCTATCTATCTATCTATCTATCTATCTATCTATCTATCTATCTATCTATCTATCTATCTATCTATCTAATATAAAGGAGGCTGCACTTCAATGGTTAGACGGCCTATTGGTAACTGAACAAAAATCTTTTTAACATTTATATTTTATTGTGTTTTTCTAATCTAGGTGAAATGTTAATATATACTGCAAGTCCATGTATGATATGCCATACGCTAAATAAATAAGTAAACAACCGCCCAATCAAGAAACTACCAGGAACACCTCCATCAACCCTGATAGGACAAGCCACTAAGTATATAAAGAGAGAGCAAATTCCTCTCTCTTCTAGAACTGATGATGTTACCTAGTTGGGTCACGAAACGTCTGCAAGAAAACCACCAAGCTCAGAGAGCACCAAGGACCCCTGAAGAGACAATGTTGTTGGATGATGGACCAAGTGGCCCCTTAGCTCCGGCTTTATTATTTATATAATAACAATGATATGCGTGTGTTTGTGTGTGTGTGTGCGTGGGTGTATGATAATACTATATAATTTATATTATGATTACATTTATCTGCCCCATCTCGCCTAGAGGTTTAGAAAGCCCCTTTTTGCTTCCCAGTCAGTCAATATGGGCTGAGCAAGTGAAGCTGGAGGCAGCCAAGATTTCCTTCCCTCCACTTTCCCCTCGCACTTTACATATGCCCAGAGGCACCGTGCACACTTAGAAGCAGCTGCCCGCCGGCCTCCCCGCCCGTCCCTTGTTTCTTCCATCCCTAAACCCTCCATCCCAGATTCACCCGCCTGGTTGCATTCGATGCCTATGCTTTGCGACGTCACTGTGCCGAAAGAAACAGACCTTTTTAATGGATTTTTAAAGTGAGATCCTCTATCTTTATTAGTACCTATAATGTTAATAGGCGAAGGACCTTTTGCCTGCGACGGCGGGACTACCCAAAAACTCACCTAATTTGCTGAGGGTTTCCATTAATAAATCTACACTTAAAACTCTCCATTTAAAGCGTAGTTCTTTGTGGGGCTCTCGGCTCACCTGCGGCAGTACGAGGCTTTTTTTCCGTCTTGCAGGCCAGCGTAGAGCAGAAAAGAGACAAGAAGTCCGACGGATGACTAAAAGCGCGACCATACGTCGCGCAGGTAGTAAGGTCCGATTCCAGATGACGGTGGATGGCCAATGTGGACGGACGGGAGGTCGCCATGCCGAGAAGGTCTAGGTGTTAATGCTATGGGACGGAAAAACGTGCCCTCCTGTGGTCAAAACGGGTATTGCGGCCGCCGAAATAAAGAAACCTTTTGAATGGGATTTTAAGGTTATTATTCTCTATCTTTATTATTAACGCCTTATTAATATTAATAGGGCGACGGGAGGCCCTTTTGCTGAGACCCTGGGGCAGAGTAAGATAACCTAATATTAGTATGGTTTTATTAACAAAGAATAATAAACTTAAAACGCCATTTAAAAGGTTTATTTCTTTTGGGGGCTGCTGTACCTGCTTGTCCCTTAGCGAGAGATGGCGCGGCCTTCAAAAAGGCCTGTAATGATGAATTAAGGTTACTTTGATAGGTGCTAACTTTAAAGATAAACCTCACCAAACATACATAAATTTATTGCTATGCTTAATATTAAAATGAGTGAGATTAGATTTTACCTTCGCTGCTAGTTTTGAAACTGACGCATTTATTAAAATGTTTTATTTCTCAGCATCACCTAATTTCTTGCTGGCATCTTAGTTTTCTAATCTTCTAGTCTGCCCAGTCGTGATTCATTTTTCCCTGGTGAAAATAGAACAGCTTAGTCATGGGGTGGAAGGTGCCAGGCTTTAAAATTGGGGTGGGGTGAGATTTTTTTGAGTACACTTAGTATGAAAACCTGCCTTTGGTCCGATTTCACCTCTCCTAGTTCAGCCTAAAACATCACCCTATACCCTAGGGCTGTGTGCTGCTGGCGAAAATAAGAGAAGGAAGGAGCATTAGATATATTTGCCGCCTTGAGTTATTTATAAAAAAATAACAAAGGCTGCATTAAAAAAATACGCAAAAAGTCATCTGGGTCAGTCACTCCAAAACCAGCTTTGGGCCAGTCACTCTCTCTCGGCCCTAGGAAGGAAGCAACGGCAAACCATTTGTCTGAAATGGTATAGGGTTGCCTGCCTAAGCAGGGGGTTGGACTAGAAGACCTCCAAGGGCCCTTCCAACTCGGTTATTCTATTCTAACCGCAGCTGGGGGGGAAAACCTTGCCAAGAAAACCGCAGGGATTTGGTCAGGCAATGGCCAGGAGTCGAGACTAAGTGGAAAGCACCAAATAATATTAAGAATAACAGCAATAACTTGCTAAACGCCCGGCTCCCTCCGGTCATGTTACTAGAAGGGAGTGCGAACACAGGCAATTGAGTTCATCGGCAACCGCGGCTTGGACGCAAGCTCCTAGTACCCACGGCCGCCCGTGAAGGCGGCGTCGGGAGCGCAATCGGGTATAGCTTCCCTGATCCCCCGCTCACCTGGCCTTGATGCCAAAGCAGCAGCGCCGCCGCTCCACCTTTGCCTTCTCTTGGCCGCGGTACAGCCTTCCTCCGGGGCTCGCCGGCTGTGACGCCATCAGAAGGCGCGTCCCCTATTCGGCAGAGAAGCGAAATGCTCCATTAGAGGTATAAAGGGATCGGATGGACGAGTGGGCTTTCCCCTCTATCAACCGTCGATCTTGGGATCGCCTAGAAATGTGCCAGAGAGCTCGGGTGGATAATGGTAGAGCGGTCCGGTAGAACCGAACTTCCGGTTTGCTGAGCTATATGGAGGAATACTTTGGATTGGCTTAAGGACGGAAAAAAGACAATGCAGAAATCTGGATTGTATTGGGGGCGCCCTATATAAAAGCCCCCCGCAAAGGTGGAGTGTCACAGAGTATTGCACATCCATTCCCAGCCAGCAGGGGACAAGTTTAATCCCTGTAAGTCATCCAGCGTTTCTCAAACTTGGCAATTTTTGTGGACTTCAAGTCCCAGAATTCCCCAGCCTGCATGCAGTTTGCAGGTCACTAAATGGCTTATCCAGGGAAAGCAGGAACTGTATTAAATTGGACTCCAGGGCTGACCGAGTACACCACCTCCAAATTTGTGACGTCCCCTAAAATTTGCTGGCAACCCCCAAGCGATCGCAATAAATAAATAAAAACACAAACGTATTTATTTAGCGTATGGCACAATACACTCCGATAGTATCTTTTCACTAGCCTCCACTAGTTGTGACACTGCTTAGGTTTTACAAAAGCAGCCAAGGCCATTAAGTGATGCTCCAGTCAGAGCTGAAGAACCTTATTGTATGAGAAGCGAAACGTCTTCAAAGAAAATCAAGAAAGTCCAGTTGCCTCCTGAAAAAGCATCTTTGGGACAATTATGACCCGGATGACTGAGAATCTCCATAGACAGTGAGAGACAATGCGGGATACTTAAGGCACTGGACTAGAAATCGGAAGACTGTCGGTTCTACTCCCACCTTAGGCATGAAAGTCAACTGTGGTGACCTTGGGGTCAGTCCTTCTCTCTTGGTCCTAGTAAGGAGGCAATGCCAAACCACCAGCTTCCCATCATAGCTATCTGCAATTGCATTGACGCACCACCGAATGTGTGCAGCTGGGGCCTGTGCACACCTGCACCATATCGTGTAGATCTATCTATCTATCTATCTATCTATCTATCTATCTATCTATCTATCTATCTATCTATCTATCATCTTTATCTTTTTCACCTATCCTATCTATTATCTATCCTATCTATCTATCTATTATCTATCTATCTATCTATCTATCTAAATATAAAGGAGGCTGCACTTCAATGGTTAGACGGGCCTATTGGTATCTGAACAAAAATCTTTTTAACATTTATATTTTATTGTGTTTTTCTAATCTAGGTGAAATGTTAATATATACTGCTAGTCCATGTATGATATGCCATACGCTAAATAAATAAGTAAACAACCGCCCAATCAAGAAACTACCAGGAACCACCTCCATCAACCTGATAGGACAAGCCACTAAGTATATAAAGAGAGAGCAAATTCCTCTCTCTTCTAGCACTGATGATGTTACCTAGTTGGGTCACGAAACGTCTGCAAGAAAACCACCAAGCTCAGAGAGCACCAAGGACCCCTGAAGAGACAATGTTGTTGGATGATGGACCAAGTGGCCCCTTAGCTCCGGCTTTATTATTTATATAATAACAATGATATGCGTGTGTGTGTGCGCGCACGTGAGTGTATGATAATACTATATAATTTATATTATGATGACATTTATCTGCCCCATCTCGCCTAGAGGTTTAGAAAGCCCCTTTTAGCTTCCAGTCAGTCAATATGGGCTGAGCAAGTGAAGCTGGAGGCAGCCGAGATTTCCTTCCCTCCTCTTTCCCCTCGCACTTTACATATGCCCAGAGGCACCATGCACACTTAGAAGCAGCTGCCCGCCGGCCTCCCCGCCGTCCCTTGTTTCTTCCATCCCTAAACCCTCCATTCCAGATTCACCCGCCTGGGATTGCCTCGATGCCTATGCTTTGCGACGTAAAACTGTGCCGAAAGAAATAGACCTTTTTAATGGGATTTTAAAGTTATTATCCTCTATCTTTATTAGTAACGCCTTATTAATGTTATAGGGCGAAGGGAAGCCCTTTTGCTGCGACGCGGGGACACGAAAACATCACCTAATATTACTGAGGTTTCATTAATAAATACTACACTTAAAACTCCATTTAAAAGCTTTATTTCTTTTGGTGGCTGCTCGGCTCACCTGCGGCAGTACGAGGCTTTTTTCCCTTCTTGCGGCAGCGTAGAGCAGAAAAGAGGACGGGAAGGTGCCGACGGATGACTAAAAGCAACGGACAAGAATTCGGCCATAATAGGAAGGTCGATTCCAAATGAACTGGGGGATGGCCAATTTGGACGGACGGGAGGTCGCCATGCCGAGAAGGTCTAGGTGTTAATGCTATGGGACGGAAAAACGTGCCCTCCTGTGGTCAAAACGGGTATTGCGGCCGCCGAAATAAATAAACCTTTTGAATGGGATTTTAAGGTTATTATTCTCTATCTTTATTATTAACGCCTTATTAATATTAATAGGGCGACGGGAGGCCCTTTTGCTGAGACCCTGGGGCAGAGTAAGATAACCTAATATTAGTATGGTTTTATTAACAAAGAATAATAAACTTAAAACGCCATTTAAAAGGTTTATTTCTTTTGGGGGCTGCTGTACCTGATTGTCCCTTAGCGAGAGATGGCGCGGCCTTCAAAAAGGCCTGTAATGATGAATTAAGGTTACTTTGATAGGTGCTAACTTTAAAGATAAACCTCACCAAACATACATAAATTTATTGCTATGCTTAATATTAAAATGAGTGAGATTAGATTTTACCTTCGCTGCTAGTTTTGAAACTGACGCATTTATTAAAATGTTTTATGTCTACCTACATCACTAATTTCTTGCTGCATCTTAGTTTCTAATCTTCCTAGTATGCCCATTCGTGAATATCATGTCACTGGGGTGAAAAATAGACAGCTAGTCAATTGGGGTGGAAGGTGCCGGGCTAGAAATTGGGGGTGGGGGCTGAGTTTTAGTACCACCTTAGGTATGAGAAACCAGCTTTGGGCCAATTCCTCTCCTAGTCAGCCTAAGTCTAACCCTAACCCTAGGGCTGTTGCTGCATGGCGAAAATAAGAGAAGGAAGGAGCATTAGATATATTTGCCGCCTTGAGTTATTTATAAGAAAATAACAAAGGCTGGCATTAAAAAAATAATCGCAAAAGTCATCTGGGTCAGTCACTCCAAAACCAGCTTTGGGCCAGTCACTCTCTCTCGGCCCTAGGAAGGAAGCAACGGCAAACCATTTGTCTGAAATGGTATAGGGTTGCCTGCCTAAGCAGGGGGTTGGACTAGAAGACCTCCAAGGTCCCTTCCAACTCGGTTATTCTATTCTAACCGCAGCTGGGGGGGGGGGAAAACCTTGCCAAGAAAACCGCAGGGATTTGGTCAGGCAATGGCCAGGAGTCGAGACTAAGTGGAAAGCACCAAATAATTAAGAATAACAGCAATAACTTACTAAAACGCCCGGCCCTCCGGTGATGTTACTAGAAGGGAGTGCGAACACAGGCAATTGAGTTCATCGGGCAACGCGTGTCGTGGGAACGCAACTCCTAGTACCCACGCCGCCCATGAAAAGGCGGCGTCGAGCGGCAGATTCGGGGAAGCTTCCCTGAAGCCCCCGCCTCACCTGGCCTTGATGCAAAGGCAGCAGCGCCGCCGGCTCCACCTTTGCCTTCTCCTTCGCCCGGGACAGCCTTCTCGGGGCGTCGCCGGGCTGTGACGCCATCAGAAGGCGCGTCCCCTATTTCGGCAGAGAAGCCGAAAGGCAATAGAGGTAGGAAAGGAGAGCGGAGGAAAGACTGGGCTTTTCCTCTTGAAACCGTCGAACTTGGGAATCGCCATAGAAATGTACCAGAGAGCTCGGATGGAAATAGTAGAGCGGCCGGTAGAACCAAGACTTCCGAGTTTGCTGGAGCATATATGGAGGAAGACTTTGGATTGGAGTTAAGGACGGAAAAAAGACAATGCAGAATGGATTGTATTGGGGCGCCCTATATAAAAGCCCCCGCAAAGGTGGAGTGTCACAGAGTATTGCACATCCATTCCAGCCAGCAGGGGACAAGTTTAATCCCTATAAGTCATCCAGCGTTTCTCAAACTTGGCAATTTTTGTGGACTTCAAGTCCCAGAATTCCCCAGCCTGCATGTACTTTGCAGGTAACTAAATGGTTTATCCAGGAAAAGCAGGAACTGTATTAAATTGGACTCCAGGGTTGACCGAGTACACCACCTCCAAATTTTTGACGTCCCCTAAAATTTGCTGGCGACCCCCAAGTGATCGCAATAAATAAATAAAAACACAAACGTATTTATTTAGCGTATGGCACAATACACTCCGATAGTATGTTTTCACTAGCCTCCACTAGTTGTGACACTGCTTAGGTTTTACAAAAGCAGCCAAGGCCATTAAGTGATGCTCCAGTCAGAGCTGAAGAACCTTCTTGTATGAGAAGCGAAACGTCTTCAAAGAAAATCAAGGAAGTCCAGTTGCCTCCTGAAAAAGCATCTTTGGGACAATTATGACCCGGATGACTGAGAATCTCCATAGACAGTGAGAGACAATGCGGGATACTTAAGGCACTGGACTAGAAATCGGAAGACTGTCGGTTCTAGTCCCACCTTAGGCATGAAAGTCAACTGTGGTGACCTTGGGGTCGGTCCTTCTCTCTTGGTCCTAGTAAGGAGGCAATGCCAAACCACCAGCTTCCCATCATAGCTATCTGCAATTGCATTGACGCACCACCGAATGTGTGCAGCTGGGGCCTGTGCACACCTGCAACATATCGTGTAGATCTATCTAATCAATCAATCAATCAATCAATCAATCTATCTATCTATCTATCTATCTATCTATCTATCTATCTATCTATCTATCTATCTATCTATCTAATATAAAGGAGGCTGCACTTCAATGGTTAGACGGCCTATTGGTATCTGAACAAAAATCTTTTTAACATTTATATTTTATTGTGTTTTTCTAATCTAGGTGAAATGTTAATATATACTGCTAGTCCATGTATAATATGCCATACGCTAAATAAATAAGTAAACAACCGCCCAATCAAGAAACTACCAGGAACACCTCCATCAACCCTGATAGGACAAGCCACTAAGTATATAAAGAGAGGGCAAATTCCTCTCTCTTCTAGCACTGATGATGTTACCTAGTTGGGTCACGAAACGTCTGCAAGAAAACCACCAAGCTCAGAGAGCACCAAGGACCCCTGAAGAGACAATGTTGTTGGATGATGGACCAAGTGGCCCCTTAGCTCCGGCTTTATTATTTATATAATAACAATGATATGCGTGTGTGTGTGCGTGCGTGGGTGTATGATAATACTATATAATTTATATTATGATTACATTTATCTGCCCCATCTCGCCTAGAGGTTTAGAAAGCCCCTTTTTGCTTCCCATTCAGTCAATATGGGCTTGAGCAAGTGAAGCTGGAGGCAGCCGAGATTTCCTTCCCTCCTCTTTCCCTCGCACTTTACATATGCCAGAGGCACCATGCACACTTAGAAGCAGCTGCCCGCCGGCCTCCCCGCCCGTCCCTTGTTCTTCCATCCCTAAACCTCCATTCCAGATTCACCCGCCTGGGATTGCCTCGATGCCTATGCTTTGCGACGTAAAACTGTGCCGAAAGAATAGACCTTTTTAATGGGATTTTAAAGTTATTATCCTCTATCTTTATTAGTAACGCCTTATTAATGTTAATAGGGCGAAGGGAAGCCCTTTTGCTGCGACGCGGGGACACAAAAACATCACCTAATATTACTGAGGTTTCATTAATAAATACTACACTTAAAACTCCATTTAAAAGCTTTATTTCTTTTTGTGGCTGCTCGGCTCACCTGCGGCAGTACGAGGCTTTTTTCCCTTCTTGCGGCAGCGTAGAGCAGAAGAGAGGACAGGAAGGTGCCGACGGATGACTAAAAGCAACGGACAAGACGTCGGCCATGATAGGAAGGTCGATTCCAAATGAACTGGGGGATGGCCAATTTGGACGGACGGGAGGTCGCCATGCCGAGAAGGTCTAGGTGTTAATGCTATGGGACGGAAAAACGTGCCCTCCTGTGGTCAAAACGGGTATTGCGGCCGCCGAAATAAATAAACCTTTGAATGGGATTTTAAGGTATTATTCTCTATCTTTATTATTAACGCCTTATTAATATTAATAGGGCGACGGGAGGCCCTTTTGCTGCGACCCTGGGGCAGAGTAAGATAACCTAATATTAGTAAGGTTTTATTAATAAAGAATAATAAACTTAAAACGCCATTTAAAAGGTTTATTTCTTTTGGTGGCTGCTGTACCTGCTTGTCCTTAGCGAGAGATGGCGCGGCCTTCAAAAAGGCCTGTAATGATGAATTAAGGTTACTTTGATAGGTGCTAACTTTAAAGATAAACCTCACCAAACATACATAAATTTATTGCTATGGTTAATATTAAAATGAGTGAGATTAGATTTTACCTTCGCTGCTAGTTTGAAAACTGACGCATTTATTAAAATGTTTTATGTCTACCTACATCACACTAATTTCTTGCTGCATCTTAGTTTCTAATCTTCCTAGTATGCCCATTCGTGAATATCGTTTCACTGGGGTGAAAAATAGACAGCTAGTCAATTGGGGTGGAAGGTGCCGTCCTAGAAATTGGGGGTGGGGGCTGAATTTTAGTACCACCTTAGGTATGAGAAACCAGCTTCGGGCCAATTCCTCTCCTAGTCAGCCTAAGTCTAACCCTAACCCTAGGGCTGTTGCTGCATGGCGAAAATAAGAGAAGGAAGGAGCATTAGACATATTTGCCGCCTTGAGTTATTTATAAAAAAATAACAAAGGCTGCATTAAAAAAATACGCAAAAAGTCATCTGGGTCAGTCACTCCAAAACCAGCTTTGGGCCAGTCACTCTCTCTCGGCCCTAGGAAGGAAGCAACGGCAAACCATTTGTCTGAAATGGTATAGGGTTGCCTGCCTAAGCAGGGGGTTGGACTAGAAGACCTCCAAGGTCCCTTCCAACTCCGTTATTCAGCTGGGGGGAAAAACCTTGCCAAGAAAACCGCAGGGATTTGGTCAGGCAATGGCCAGGAGTCGAGACTAAGTGGAAAGCACCAAATAATATTAAGAATAACAGCAATAACTTGCTAAACGCCCGGCTCCCTCCGGTGATGTTACTAGACGGGAGTGCGAACACAGGCAATTGAGTTCATCGGGCAACCGCGTGCGTGGAACGCAACTCCTAGTACCCACGACGCCCGTCAAGGCGGCGTCGAGCGGCAGATTCGGGAAGCTTCCACTGCAGCCTCGCTCACCTGGCCTTGTGATGCAAAGGCAGCAGCGCCGCCGGCTTCCACCTTTGCCTTCTCCTTGGCCGCGGTGACAGCCTTCCTCGGAGCGTCGCCCGGGCTTGTGACTTCCATCAGAAGGGCGCGTTCCCCTATTCGGAGAGAACGGAAAGGCACCATGAGTAGCAAGGAGAGCGAGGGAAGAGTGGCTTCTCCCTCTTCAACCGTTCGATCTTGGAATCGCCATAGAATGTAACCAGAGAGCTCGGTTGAAATGTAGGGCGGCCGGAGAACAGACTTCCGAGTTTGCTGGAGGATAATGGAGGAAGACTTTGATTGGAGTTAGGACGTAAAAATACTCGGAAATGCCTGGCTTGTATTGGGGGGCCCCTATATAAAGCCCCCGCAAAGGTGAGTGTCACAGAGGAGTATGCCCATCCATTCCCGCCAGCAGGGGACAATTATCCGTGCAAGTCATCCAGCTTTCTCAACTTGGCATTTTGTTGTGGACTTTCAAGTCAAGATTCCCCACTGCATGCATTTGCAGTAACTAAATGGTTTAATCCAGGAAAGCAGAACTGTATTAAATTGTACTCCAGGGTTGACCGAGTACCCACCTTCCAATTTGTGACGTCCCCCCAAAAATTGCTGGCAACCCCCATGATCGCAATATTAAATAAAATCACAACGTATTTATTTAGCGTATGGCACAATACACTCCGATATTATCTTTTCACTAGCCTCCACTATTTGTGACACTGCTTAGGTTTTACAAAAGCAGCCAAGGCCATTAAGTGATGCTCCAGTCAGAGCTGAAGAACCTTCTTGTATGAGAAGCGAAACGTCTTCAAAGAAAATCAAGAAAGTCCAGTTGCCTCCTGAAAAAGCATCTTTGGGACAATTATGACCCGGATGACTGAGAATCTCCATAGACAGTGAGAGACAATGCGGGATACTTAAGGCACTGGACTAGAAATCGGAAGACTGTCGGTTCTAGTCCCACCTTAGGCATGAAAGTCAACTGTGGTGACCTTGGGGTCAGTCCTTCTCTCTTGGTCCTAGTAAGGAGGCAATGCCAAACCACCAGCTTCCCATCATATCTATCTGCAATTGCATTGACGCACGACCGAACGTGTGCAGCTGGGGCCTGCGCACACCTGCAACATATCGTGTACATCTATCTATCTATCTATCTATCTATCTATCTATCTATCTATCTATCTATCTATCTATCTATCTATCTATCTATCTATCTAATATAAAAGGAGGCTGCACTTCAATGGTTAGACGGCCTATTGGTATCTGAACAAAAATCTTTTAACATTTATATTTTATTGTGTTTTTCTAATCTAGGTGAAATGTTAATATATACTGCTAGTCCATGTATGATATGCCATACGCTAAAAAATAAGTAAACAACCGCCCAATCAAGAAACTACCAGAACACCTCCATCAACCCTGATAGGACAAGCCACTAAGTATATAAAGAGAGAGCAAATTCCTCTCTCTTCTAGCACTGATGATGTTACCTAGTTGGGTCACGAACGTCTGCAAGAAAACCACCAAGCTCAGAGAGCACCAAGGACCCCTGAAGAGACAATGTTGTTGGATGATGGACCAAGTGGCCCTTAGCTCCGGCTTTATTATTTATATAATAACAATGATATGCGTGTGTGTGTGCGCGCACGTGAGAGGGTGTATGATAATACTATATAATTTATATTATGATGACATTTATCTGCCCCATCTCGCCTAGAGGTTTAGAAAGCCCCTTTTAGCTTCCAGTCATCAATATGGCTGAGCAAGTGAAGCTGGAGGCAGCCGAGATTTCCTTCCCTCCTCCCCCTCGCACTTACATATGCCCAGAGGCACCATGCACACTTAGAAGCAGCTGCCCGCCGGCCTCCCCGCCCGTCCCTTGTTTCTTCCATCCCTAAACCCTCCATTCCAGATTCACCCGCCTGGGATTGCCTCGATGCCTATGCTTTGCGACGTAAAACTGTGCCGAAAGAAATAGACCTTTTTAATGGGATTTTAAAGTTATTATCCTCTATCTTTATTAGTAACGCCTTATTAATGTTAATAGGGCGAAGGGAAGCCCTTTTGCTGCGACGCGGGGACACAAAAACATCACCTAATATTACTGAGGTTTCATTAATAAATACTACACTTAAAACTCCATTTAAAAGCTTTATTTCTTTTTGTGGCTGCTCGGCTCACCTGCGGCAGTACGAGGCTTTTTTCCCTTCTTGCGGCAGCGTAGAGCAGAAGAGAGGACAGGAAGGTGCCGACGGATGACTAAAAGCAACGGACAAGACGTCGGCCATGATAGGAAGGTCGATTCCAAATGAACGGGGGATGGCCAATTTGGACGGACGGGAGTCGCCATGCCGAGAAGGTCTAGGTGTTAATGCTATGGGACGGAAAAACGTGCCCTCCTGTGGTCAAAACGGGTATTGCGGCCGCCGAAATAAATAAACCTTTTGAATGGGATTTTAAGGTTATTATTCTCTATCTTTATTATTAACGCCTTATTAATATTAATAGGGCGACGGGAGGCCCTTTTGCTGCGACCCTGGGGCAGAGTAAGATAACCTAATATTAGTAAGGTTTTATTATAAAGAATAATAAACTTAAAACGCCATTTAAAAGGTTTATTTCTTTTGGTGGCTGCTGTACCTGCTTGTCCCTTAGCGAGAGATGGCGCGGCCTTCAAAAAGGCCTGTAATGATGAATTAAGGTTACTTTGATAGGTGCTAACTTTAAAGATAAACCTCACCAAACATACATAAATTTATTGCTATGCTTAATATTAAAATGAGTGGGATTAGATTTTACCTTCGCTGCTAGTTTTGAAACTGACGCATTTATTAAAATGTTTTATGTCTACCTACATCACACTAATTTCTTGCTGCATCTTAGTTTCTAATATTCCTAGTATGCCCATTCGTGAATATCATTTCACTGGGGTGAAAAATAGACAGCTAGTCAATTGGGGTGGAAGGTGCCAGGCTAGAAATTGGGGGTGGGGGCTGAGTTTTAGTACCACCTTAGGTATGAGAAACCAGCTTTGGGCCAATTCCTCTCCTAGTCAGCCTAAATCTAACCCTAACCCTAGGGCTGTTGCTGCATGGCGAAAATAAGAGAAGGAAGGAGCATTAGATATATTTGCCGCCTTGAGTTATTTATAAAAAAATAACAAAGGCTGCATTAAAAAAGTACGCAAAAAGTCATCTGGGTCAGTCACTCCAAAACCAGCTTTGGGCCAGTCACTCTCTCTTGGCCCTAGGAAGGAAGCAACGGCAAACCATTTGTCTGAAATGGTATAGGGTTGCCTGCCTAAGCAGGGGGTTGGACTAGAAGACCTCCAAGGTCCCTTCCAACTCGGTTATTCTATTCTAACCGCAGCTGGGGGGAAAAACCTTGCCAAGAAAACGCGGGATTTGGTTCAGGCAATGGCCAGGAGTCGAGACTACGTTGAAAAGCACCAAGATAATATAAGAATACAGCAATAATTTGATAAACGCCCGGCTCCCTCCGGGGATGTTACTAGAAGGGAGTGCGAACACAGGCAATTGAGTTCATCGGGCAACGCGTGTCGTGGGAACGCAACTCCTAGTACCCACGCCGCCCATGAAAAGGCGGCGTCGAGCGGCAGATTCGGGGAAGCTTCCCTGAAGCCCCCGCCTCACCTGGCCTTGATGCAAAGGCAGCAGCGCCGCCGGCTCCACCTTTGCCTTCTCCTTGGCCGCGGGACAGCCTTCTCGGGGCGTCGCCGGGCTGTGACGCCATCAGAAGGCGCGTCCCCTATTTCGGCAGAGAAGCGGAAAGGCACCATAGAGGGAGGAAAGGAGAGCGGAGGGAAGAGGGGGCTTTCCCCTCTTCAAACCGTCGATCTTGAATCGCCATAGGACATGTAACGCAGAGAGCTCGGTGAAATGGATATAGTCGGCCGGTAGAAAACACGACTTCGCTTCCGAGTTTGCTGAGCGATATATGGAGGAAGAATTTGGATTGGAGTTAGACTGAAAGAGAGACAATGCGAAATCTGATTGTATTGGGGGCGCTCCTATATAAAACCCCCGCGAAAGGTGGAGTGTCCCAGAGTATTGCACATCCATTCCCAGCCACTAGGGGACCAAGTTTAGATCCCTGTAGTCATCCAGCGTTTCTCAAACTTGGCAATTTTCGTGGACTTCAAGTCCCAGAATTCACCAGCCTGCATGCAGTTTGCAGGTAACTAAATGGTTTATCCAGGGAAAGCAGGAACTGTATTAAATTGGACTCCAGGGTTGACCGAGTACACCACCTCCAAATTTGTGACGTCCCCTAAAATTTGCTGGCAACCCCCAAGTGATCGCAATAAATAAATAAAAACACAAACGTATTTATTTAGCGTATGGCACAATACACTCCGATAGTATCTTTTCACTAGCCTCCACTAGTTGTGACACTGCTTAGGTTTTACAAAAGCAGCTAAGGCCATTAAGTGATGCTCCAGTCAGAGCTGAAGAACCTTCTTGTATGAGAAGCGAAACGTCTTCAAAGAAAATCCAGAAAGTCCAGTTGCCTCCTGAAAAAGCATCTTTGGGACAATTATGACACGGATGACTGAGAATCTCCATAGACAGTGAGAGACAAATGCTGGATACTTAAGGCACTGGCTAGTAAATCGGAGAATGTCTGTTCTAGTCCCACCTTAGCGTGAAAGTCACTGTTGTACTGTGGGTCATCCTTCTCTCTTGTTCCTAGTAATGAGGACAGCTTCCCATCTAGATATCTGCAGTTGCATTGCGCAGCCGCCGAAGTGTGCAGCTGGGCCTGCCGCACACCCGGCACCATACGTTGTACATCTATCTATCTATCTATCTATCTATCTATCTATCTATCTATCTATCTATCTACTATCTAATCAATCAATCAATCAATCAATCAATCAATCAATCTATCTATCTATTTATCTATCTATCTAATATAAAGGAGGCTGCACTTCAATGGTTAGACGGCCTATTGGTATCTGAACAAAAATCTTTTTAACATTTATATTTTATTGTATTTTTCTAATCTAGGTGAAATGTTAATATATACTGCTAGTCCATGTATGATATGCCATACGCTAAATAAATAAGTAAACAACCGCACAATCAAGAAACTACCAGGAACACCTCCATCAACCCTGATAGGACAAGCCACTAAGTATATAAAGAGAGAGCAAATTCCTCTCTCTTCTAGCACTGATGATGTTACCTAGTTGGGTCACGAAACGTCTGCAAAAAAACCACCAAGCTCAGAGAGCACCAAGGACCCTGAAGAGACAATGTTGTTGGATGATGGACCAAGTGGCCCCTTTAGCTCCGGCTTTATTAATTTAATAATAACAATGATATGCGTGTGTGTGTGTGCGCGCACGTGAGAGGTGTATGATAATACTATATAATTTATATTATGATGACATTTATCTGCCCCATCTCGCCTAGAGGTTTAGAAAGCCCTCTTTAGGCTTCCCAGTCAGTCAATATGGGCTGAGCAAGTGAAGCTGGAGGCAGCCGAGGATTTCCTTCCCTCCTCTTCCCCTCGCACTTACATATGCCCAGAGGCACCATGACACTTAGAAGCAGCTGCCCGCCGCGCCTCCCCGCCCGTTCCCTTGTTTTCTTCCATCCTAAACCCTCCATTCCAGATCACCGCCTGGGATTGCCTCGATGCCTATGCGTTTGCGACGTAAAACTGTGCCGAAAGAAATAGACCTTTTTAATGGGATTTAAAGTTATTATCCTCTATCTTTATTAGTAACGCCTTATTAATGTTAATAGGGCGAAGGGAAGCCCTTTTGCTGCGACGCGGGGACACAAAAACATCACCTAATATTACTGAGGTTTCATTAATAAATACTACACTTAAAACTCCATTTAAAAGCTTTATTTCTTTTTGCGGCTGCTCGGCTCACCTGCGGCAGTACGAGGCTTTTTCCCCTTCTTGCGGCAGCGTAGAGCAGAAGAGAGGACAGGAAGGTGCCGACGGATGACTAAAAGCAACGGACAAGACGTCGGCCGTAATAGGAAGGTCGATTCCAAATGAACTGGGGGATGGCCAATTTGGACGGACGGGAGGCCGCCATGCCGAGAAGGTCTAGGTGTTAATGCTATGGGACGGAAAAACGTGCCCTCCTGTGGTCAAAACGGGTATTGCGGCCGCCGAAATAAATAAACCTTTTGAATGGGATTTTAAGGTTATTATTCTCTATCTTTATTATTAACGCCTTATTAATATTAATAGGGCGACGGGAGGCCCTTTTGCTGCGACCCTGGGCCAGAGTAAGATAACCTAATATTAGTAAGGTTTTATTAATACTAGAAATAATTAAACTTAAACGCATTTAAGGTTTATTCTTTGGGGGCTGCTGTACCTGCTTAGTCCCTTAGCGGAGTGGCGCTGACGTCAAAAAGCCTGTATGATGATTATGTTACTTTGATAGGTGCTAACTTTAAAGATAACCCTCACCAAACATACTACATTTATTGCTATGGTTAATATTACAATTAGTGAGATAGAATTTACCCTTCGCTGCTATTTGAACCTGACGTGCATTTATAAATGGTTTATGTCTCCCTCATCACACTAATTTCTTGCTGCTCTTATTTTCTAATCTTCCTAGTATTCCAGAGCTTGAATATCATTTCACTGGTTGAAAAATAGACACTAGTCATTGGTTGGAAGTGCCAGCTCGAAATTGGGGGTGGGGCTGAGTTTTAGTACCACCTTAAGGTATTAGAAACAGCTTTGGGGCCAATTCCTCTCCTAGTCAGCCTAAGTCTAACCCTAGCCCTAGGGCTGTTGCTGCATGGCGAAAATAAGAGAAGGAAGGAGCATTAGATATATTTGCCGCCTTGAGTTATTTATAAGAAAATAACAAAGGCTGCATTAAAAAAATACGCAAAATTTAGAGCGGCTTTGGTCTAGTCGTGGTTAAGGCAGCAGACTAGAAAGTGGGAGGCTGTGAGTTCTAATCTTGCTTTTAGAGGCAGAAAAGTCATCTGGGTCAGTCACTCCAAAACCAGCTTTGGGCCAGTCACTCTCTCTCGGCCCTAGGAAGGAAGCAACAGCAAACCATTTGTCTGAAATGGTATAGGGTTGCCTGCCTAAGCAGGGGGTTGGACTAGAAGACCTCCAAGGTCCCTTCCAACTCGGTTATTCTATTCTAACCGCAGCTGGGGGGGGGGGAAACCTTGCCAAGAAAACCGCAGGGATTTGGTCAGGCAGTGGCCAGGAGTCGAGACTAAGTGGAAAGCACCAAATAATATTAACAATAACAGCAATAACCTACTAAACGCCCGGCTCCCTCCGGTGATGTTACTAGAAGGGAGTGCGAACACAGGCAATTGAGTTCATCGGGCAACGCGTGTCGTGGGAACGCAACTCCTAGTACCCACGCCGCCCATGAAAAGGCGGCGTCGAGCGGCAGATTCGGGGAAGCTTCCCTGAAGCCCCCGCCTCACCTGGCCTTGCTGCAAAGGCAGCAGCGCCGCCGGCTCCACCTTTGCCTTCTCCTTCGCCCTGGGACAGCCTTCTCGGGGCGTCGCCGGGCTGTGACACCATCAAAAGGCGCGTCCCCTATTTCGGCAGAGAAGCCGAAAGGCACCATAGAGGTAGGAAAGGAGAGCGGAGGAAAGACTGGGCTGTCCGCTCTTGAAACCGTCGAACTTGGGAATCGCCATAGAAATGTAACCAGAGAGCTCGGGTGGAAATGGTAGAGCGGCCGGTAGAACCAAGACTTCCGAGTTCGCTGGAGCATATATGAAGGAAGACTTTGGATTGGAGTTAAGGACGGAAAAAAGACAATGCAGAAATCTGGATTGTATTGGGGGCGCCCTATATAAAAGCCCCCGCAAAGGGGGAGTGTCACAGAGTATTGCACATCCATTCCCAGCCAGCAGGGGACAAGTTTAATCACTATAAGTCATCCAGCGTTTCTCAAACTTGGCAATTTTTGTGACTCGAAGTCCCCAGAATTTCCACCCAGCCATGCAATGCAGTTTGCAGGTAACTAAATGGTTTATCCAGGGAAAGCAGGAACTGTATTAAATTGGACTCCAGGGTTGACCGAGTACACCACCTCCAAATTGGTGACGTCCCCTAAAATTTGCTGGCAACCCCCAAGCGATCGCAATAAATAAATAAAAACACAAACGTATTTATTTAGCGTATGGCACAATACACTCCGATAGTATCTTTTCACTAGCCTCCACTAGTTGTGACACTGCTTAGGTTTTACAAAAGCAGCCAAGGCCATTAAGTGATGCTCCAGTCAGAGCTGAAGAACCTTCTTGTATGAGAAGCGAAACGTCTTCAAAGAAAATCAAGGAAGTCCAGTTGCCTCCTGAAAAAGCATCTTTGGGACAATTATGACCCGGATGACTGAGAATCTCCATAGACAGTGAGAGACAATACTTAAGGCACTGGACTAGAAATTGGAAGACTGTCGGTTCTAGTCCCACCTTAGGCATGAAAGTCAACTGTGGTGACCTTGGGGTCAGTCCTTCTCTCCTGGTCCTAGTAAGGAGGCAATGCCAAACCACCAGCTTCCCATCATAGCTATCTGCAATTGCATTGACGCACCACCGAATGTGTGCAGCTGGGGCCTGCGCACACCTGCAACATATCGTGTACATCTATCTATCTATCTATCTATCTATCTATCTATCTATCTTATCTATCTATCTATCTATCTATCTATCTATCTATCTATCTATCTATCTATATATCTAATATAAAGGGCTGCACTTCAATGGTTAGACGGCCTATTGGTATCTGAACAAAAATCTTTTTAACATTTATATTTTATTGTGTTTTTCTAATCTAGGTGAAATGTTAATATATACTGCTAGTCCATGTATGATATGCCATACGCTAAATAAATAAGTAAACAACCGCCCAATCAAGAAACTACCAGGAACACCTCCATCAACCCTGATAGGACAAGCCACTAAGTATATAAAGAGAGAGCAAATTCCTCTCTCTTCTAGCACTGATGATGTTACCTAGTTGGGTCACGAAACGTCTGCAAGAAAACCACCAAGCTCAGAGAGCACCAAGGACCCCTGAAGAGACAATGTTGTTGGATGATGGACCAAGTGGCCCCTTAGCTCCGGCTTTATTATTTATATAATAACAATGATATGCGTGTGTGTGTGCGCGTGTGTGTGTGTATGATAATACTATATAATTTATATCATGATTACATTTATCTGCCCCATCTTGACTAGAGGTTTAGAAAGCCCCTTTTAGCTTCCCAGTCAGTCAATATGGGCTGAGCAAGTGAAGCTGGAGGCAGCCGAGATTTCCTTCCCTTCACTTTCCCCTCGCCATTCTCCGCTCGCCTCTTTCCCCTCGCACTTTACATATGCCCAGAGGCACCGTGCACACTTAGAAGCAGCTGCCCGCCGGCCTCCCCGCCCATCCCTTGTTTCTTCCATCCCTAAACCCTCCATTCCAGATTCACCCGCCTGGGATTGCCTCGATGCCTATGCTTTGCGACGTAAAACTGTGCCGAAAGAAATAGACCTTTTAAATGGGATTTTAAAGTTATTATCCTCTATCTTTATTAGTAACGCCTTGTTAATGTTAATAGGGCGAAGGGAAGCCCTTTTGCTGCGACGCGGGGACACAAAAACATCAACTAATATTCTGAGTTTCATTATAATACTACACTTAAAACTTCAATTTAAAGCTTTATTTCTTTTGTTGGCTTGCTCGGCTCCCTGCGGCAGTACTATGCTTTTTTTTCCCTTCTTCGGCAGCGTAAGCATAAAAGAGGACAGAAGGTGCCGACGATGACTAGAAGAACGGACACGGTCGCCGTAATAGGAAAGGGCGTTCCAAATGACCTGGGATGGCCAATTGGACGGACGGGAGTCGCTCATGCGAGAAGGTCTAGTTGTTAATGCCTATGAGTACGGAAAACGTGCCTCCTGTGTCAAAACGGGTATTTGCGGCCGCCGAAATAATCAACTTTTGAATGTGATTTTAGGTATTATTCTCTATCTTTAATTATTAACGGCCTTATTAATATTTAATAGGGCGACGGGAGGCCCTTTTGCGCGACCCTGTGGCGAGTAAGATAAACTAATATTAGTAAGGTTTTATTAATAAAGAATAATAAACTTAAAACGCCATTTAAAAGGTTTATTTCTTTTGGTGGCTGCTGTACCTGCTTGTCCCTTAGCGAGGGATGGCGCGGCCTTCAAAAAGGCCTGTAATGATGAATTAAGGTTACTTTGATAGGTGCTAACTTTAAAGATAAACCTCACCAAACATACATAAATTTATTGCTATGCTTAATATTAAAATGAGTGAGATTAGATTTTACCTTCGCTGCTAGTTTTGAAACTGACGCATTTATTAAAATGTTTTATGTTTTACATCACACTAATTTCTTGCTGCATCTTAGTTTCTAATCTTCCTAGTATGCCCATTCGTGAATATCATTTCACTGGGGTGAAAAATAGACAGCTAGTCAATTGGGGTGGAAGGTGCCAGGCTAGAAATTGGGGGGGGGGGGCGGGGTTTTAGTAGCACCTAGTCCGCAGACCCCGCTTTGGGCCAAATTTCCTCTCCTATCGCCTAAGTCTAACCTAACCCTAGGGCTGTTTTGCGGCATGGCGGAAATACGAGAGGAAGGATCATTAGATATATTTGCCGCCTTGAGTTATTTATAAACAAATAACAAAGGCTGCATTAAAAAAATACGCAAAAAGTCATCTGGGTCAGTCACTCCAAAACCAGCTTTGGGCCAGTCACTCTCTCTCGGCCCTAGGAAGGAAGCAACGGCAAACCATTTGTCTGAAATGGTATAGGGTTGCCTGCCTAAGCAGGGGGTTGGACTAGAAGACCTCCAAGGTCCCTTCCAACTCGGTTATTCTATTCTAACCGCAGCTGGGGGAAAAAACCTTGCCAAGAAAACC
>JALGBA010000220.1:0-12188 GCA_023970755.1 Azemiops feae
TTTTGTGGCTGCTCGGCTCACCTGCGGCAGGCCGAGGCTTTTTTCCCTTCTTGCGGCAGCGTAGAGCAGAAAAGAGGACAGGAAGGTGCCGACGGATGACTAAAAGCAACGGATAAGAATTCGGCCATAATAGGAAGGTCGATTCCAAATGAACTGGGGGATGGCCAATTTGGACGGACGGGAGGTCGCCATGCCGAGAAGGTCTAGGTGTTAATGCTATGGGACGGAAAAACCTGCCCTCCTGTGGTCAAAACGGGTATTGCGGCCGCCGAAATAAATAAACCTTTTGAATGGGATTTTAAGGTTATTATTCTCTATCTTTATTATTAACGCCTTATTAATATTAATAGGGCGACGGGAGGCACTTTTGCTGAGACCCTGGGGCAGAGTAAGATAACCTAATATTAGTATGGTTTTATTAACAAAGAATAATAAACTTAAAACGCCATTTAAAAGGTTTATTTCTTTTGGGGGCTGCTGTACCTGCTTGTCCCTTAGCGAGAGATGGCGCGGCCTTCAAAAAGGCCTGTAATGATGAATTAAGGTTACTTTGATAGGTGCTAACTTTAAAGATAAACCTCACCAAACATACATAAATTTATTGCTATGCTTAATATTAAAATGAGTGAATTAGATTTTACCTTCGCTGCTAGTTTTGAAACTGACGCATTTATTAAAATGTTTTATGTCTACCTACATCACACTAATTTCTTGCTGCATCTTAGTTTCTAATCTTCCTAGTATGCCCATTCGTGAATATCATTTCACTGGGGTGAAAAATAGACAGCTAGTCAATTGGGGTGGAAGGTGCCAGGCTAGAAATTGGGGGTGGGGGCTGAGTTTTAGTACCACCTTAAGGTATGAGAAACCAGCTTTGGGCCAATTCCTCTCCTAGTCAGCCTAAGTCTAACCCTAACCCTAGGGCTGTTGCTGCATGGCGAAAATAAGAGAAGGAAGGAGCATTAGATATATTTGCCGCCTTGAGTTATTTATAAAAAAATAACAAAGGCTGCATTAAAAAAATACGCAAAAAAGTCATCTGGGTCAGTCACTCCAAAACCAGCTTTGGGCCAGTCACTCTCTCTCGGCCCTAGGAAGGAAGCAACGGCAAACCATTTGTCTGAAATGGTATAGGGTTGTCTGCCTAAGCAGGGGGTTGGACTAGAAGACCTACAAGGTCCCTTCCAACTCGGTTATTCTATTCTAACCGCAGCTGGGGGAAAAAACCTTGCCAAGAAAACCGCAGGGATTTGGTCAGGCAATGGCCAGGAGTCGAGACTAAGTGGAAAGCACCAAATAATATTAAGAATACCAGCAATAACTTGCTAAACGCCCGGCTCCCTCCGGTGATGTTACTAGAAGGGAGTGCGAACACAGGCAATTGAGTTCATCGGGCAACGCGTGTCGTGGGAACGCAACTCCTAGTACCCACGCCGCCCATGAAAAGGCGGCGTCGAGCGGCAGATTCGGGGAAGCTTCCCTGAAGCCCCCGCCTCACCTGGCCTTGATGCAAAGGCAGCAGCGCCGCCGGCTCCACCTTTGCCTTCTCCTTGGCCGCGGGACAGCCTTCTCGGGGCGTCGCCGGGCTGTGACGCCATCAGAAGGCGCGTCCCCTATTT
Source organism: Azemiops feae (assembly GCA_023970755.1). NCBI lineage: Eukaryota > Metazoa > Chordata > Lepidosauria > Squamata > Viperidae > Azemiops > Azemiops feae. The sequence goes on from JALGBA010000220.1 coordinate 1,620, forward strand.
CGGCAGAGCAGCGGAAAGGAACCATAGAGGTAGGAAAGGAGAGCGGAGGGCAGACTGGGCTTTCCGCTCTTCAAACCGTCGGTCTTGGGAATCGCCATAGATATGTAACCAGAGAGCTCGGGTGGAAATGGTAGAGCGGCCGGTAGAACCAAGACTTCCGAGTTTGCTGGAGCATATATGGAGGAAGACTTTGGATTGGAGTTAAGGACGGAAAAAAGACAATGCAGAAATCTGGATTGTATTGGGGGCGCCCTATATAAAAGCCCCCCGCAAAGGTGGAGTGTCACAGAGTATTGCACATCCATTCCCAGCCAGCAGGGGACAAGTTTAATCCCTGTAAGTCATCCAGCGTTTCTCAAACTTGGCAATTTTTGTGGACTTCAAGTCCCAGAATTTCCCAGCCTGCATGCAGTTTGCAGGTCACTAAATGGTTTATCCAGGGAAAGCAGGAACTGTATTAAATTGGACTCCAGGGCTGACCGAGTACACCACCTCCAAATTTGTGACGTCCCCTAAAATTTGCTGGCACCCCCCAAGCGATCGCAATAAATAAATAAAAACACAAACGTATTTATTTAGCGTATGGCACAATACACTCCGATAGTATCTTTTCACTAGCATCCACTAGTTGTGACACTGCTTAGGTTTTACAAAAGCAGCCAATGGCCTTAAGTGACTAGCTCCAGTCAGAGATGAAGAACCTCTGTATGGAGCGAAACGTCTTCAAAGAAAATCAAGAAAGTCCAGTTGCCTCCTGAAAAAGCATCTTTGGGACAAGTATGACCCGGATGACTGAGAATCTCCATAGACAGTGAGAGACAATGCGGGATACTTAAGGCACTGGACTAGAAATCGGAAGACTGTCGGTTCTAGTCCCACCTTAGGCATGAAAGTCAACTGTGGTGACCTTGGGGTCAGTCCTTCTCTCTTGGTCCTAGTAACGAGGCAATGCCAAACCACCAGCTTCCCATCATAGCTATCTGCAATTGCATTGACGCACCACCGAATGTGTGCAGCTGGGGCCTGCGCACACCTGCAACATATCGTGTAGATCTATCTATCTATCTATCTATCTATCTATCTGTCTATCTATCTATCTATCTATCTATCTATCTATCTATCTATCTATCTATCTATCTATCTATCTATCTATCTATCTATCTATCTATCTATCTATCTATCTATCATCTATCTACTACTATACTATCTATCTATCTATCTATCTATACTCTATCTAATATAAAGGAGGCTGCACTTCAATGTTAAGACGGCTATGGTATTGAACAAAAACTTTTTAATATTTATATTTTATTGTGTTTTCTATAACTAGTGAAAGTTAAATATACTGCAAAGGTCCATGTATGATCTGCTATACGCTAAATAACTAAGTAAAACAAAACCGCCCAATCATTCCAATACCAGGAAAACACCCATCCAACACTGATAGGCACAAGCCATAAGTAATAAAGAGAGATCAAATCCTCTCTCTCTATCAATGATTGATGTCCTAGTTGGGCACGAAACGTATGCAGAAAAACACCAGCTCAGGAGCACAAGGTACCCCTGAAGAGGACAAGGTTGTGGGATGATGACCAAGTGGCCCCTTAGATCCGGCTGTATGATTATATAATAACAATGATATGCGTATATTTGGGTGTGTGTGTGTGCGTGCGCGTGGGTGATATGATAATACTATATAATTTATATTATGATTGCATTTATCTGCCCCATCTCGCCTAGAGGTTTAGAAAGCCCCTTTTTGCTTCCCAGTCAGTCAATATGGGCTGAGCAAGTGAGCTGGAGGCAGCCGAGATTTCCTTCCCTCCTCTTTCCCCTCGCACTTTCCATATGCCCAGAGGCACCATGCACACTTAGAAGCAGCTGCCCGCCGGCCTCCCCGCCCGTCCCTTGTTTCTTCCACCCCTAAACCCTCCATTCCAGATTCACCCGCCTGGGATTGCCTCGATGCCTATGCTTTGCGACGTAAAACTGTGCCGAAAGAAATAGACCTTTTTAATGGGATTTTAAAGTTATTATCCTCTATCTTTATTAGTAACGCCTTATTAATGTTAATAGGGCGAAGGGAAGCCCTTTTGCTGCGACGCGGGGACACAAAAACATCACCTAATATTACTGAGGTTTCATTAATAAATACTACACTTAAAACTCCATTTAAAAGCTTTATTTCTTTTTGTGGCTGCTCGGCTCACCTGCGGCAGTCCGAGGCTTTTTTCCCTTCTTGCGGCAGCGTAGAGCAGAAAAGAGGACAGGAAGGTGCCGACGGATGACTAAAAGCAACGGACAAGAATTCGGCCATAATAGGAAGGTCGATTCCAAATGAACTGGGGGATGGCCAATTTAGAAGGACGGGAGGTCGCCATGCCGAGAAGGTCTAGGTGTTAATGCTATGGGACGGAAAAACGTGCCCTCCTGTGGTCAAAACGGGTATTGCGGCCGCCGAAATAAATAAACCTTTTGAATGGGATTTTAAGGTTATTATTCTCTATCTTTAATATTAACGCCTTATTAATATTAATAGGGCGACGGGAGGCCCTTTTGCTGAGACCCTGGGGCAGAGTAAGATAACCTAATATTAGTATGGTTTTATTAACAAAGAATAATAAACTTAAAACGCCATTTAAAAGGTTTATTTCTTTTGGGGGCTGCTGTACCTGCTTGTCCCTTAGCGAGAGATGGCGCGGCCTTCAAAAAGGCCTGTAATGATGAATTAAGGTTACTTTGATAGGTGCTAACTTTAAAGATAAACCTCACCAAACATACATAAATTTATTGCTATGCTTAATATTAAAACGAGTGAGATTAGATTTTACCTTCGCTGCTAGTTTTGAAAACGGAAGCATTTATTAAAAATGTTTATGTCTACCTTAAATCACACTAAATTTATTGCTGCATCTTAGTTTCTAATCTTCCTAGTATGGCCCAGTCGTGAATATCATTTCACGGGGTTGAAAAAATAGACAGCTAGTCAAATGGGGTGGAAGGTGCCAGGCTAGAAATTGGGGGTGGGGGCTGGTTTTAGTACACCTGAGGTATGAGAAACCAGATTGGGGCCAATTCCTCTCCTAGTCAGCCTAAGTCTAAACCTAACCCTAGGGCTGTTGCTGCATGGCGAAAATAAGAGAAGGAAGGAGCATTAGATATATTTGCCGCCTTGAGTTCTTTATAAAAATAACAAAGGCTGGATTAAAAAAATATGCAAAATTTAGAGCGGCTTTGGTCTAGTCGTGGTTAAGGCAGCAGACTAGAAAGTGGGAGGCTGTGAGTTCTAATCTTGCTTTTAGAGGCAGAAAAGTCATCTGGGTCAGTCACTCCAAAACCAGCTTTGGGCCAGTCACTCTCTCTCGGCCCTAGGAAGGAAGCAACAGCAAACCATTTGTCTGACATGGTATAGGGTTGCCTGCCTAAGCAGGGGGTTGGACTAGAAGACCTCCAAGGTCCCTTCCAACTCGGTTATTCTATTCTAACCGCAGCTGGGGGGGGGGGAAACCTTGCCAAGAAAACCGCAGGGATTTGGTCAGGCAATGGCCAGGAGTCGAGACTAAGTGGAAAGCACCAAATAATATTAAGAATAACAGCAATAACTTACTAAACGCCCGGCTCCCTCCGGTGATATTACTAGAAGGGAGTGCGAACACAGGCAATTGAGTTCATCGGGCAACGCGTGTCGTGGGAACGCAACTCCTAGTACCCACGCCGCCCATGAAAAGGCGGCGTCGAGCGGCAGATTCGGGGAAGCTTCCCTGAAGCCCCCGCCTCACCTGGCCTTGCTGCAAAGGCAGCAGCGCCGCCGGCTCCACCTTTGCCTTCTCCTTCGCCCTGGGACAGCCTTCTCGGGGCGTCGCCGGGCTGTGACACCATCAGAAGGCGCGCCCTTATTTCGGCAGAGAAGCCGAAAGGCACCATAGAGGTAGGAAAGGAGAGCGGAGGAAAGACTGGGCTTTCGGCTCTTGAAACCGTCGAACTTGGGAATCGCCATAGAAATGTAACCAGAGAGCTCGGATGGAAATGGTAGAGCGGCCGGTAGAACCAAGACTTCCGAGTTTGCTGGAGCATATATGGAGGAAGACTTTGGATTGGAGTTAAGGACGGAAAAAAGACAATGCAGAAATCTGGATTGTATTGGGGGCGCCCTATATAAAAGCCCCCCCGCAAAGGTGGAGTGTCACAGAGTGTTGCACATCCATTCCCAGCCAGCAGGGGACAAGTTTAATAATCCCTATAAGTCATCCAGCGTTTCTCAAACTGGGCAATTTTTGGGGACTTCAAGTCCCAGAATTCCCCAGCCTGCATGCAGTTTGCAGGTAACTAAATGGTTTATCCAGGGAAAGCAGGAACTGTATTAAATTGGACTCCAGGGTTGACCGAGTACACCACCTCCAAACTTGTGACGTCCCCTAAAATTTGCTGGCAACCCCCAAGTGATCGCAATAAATAAATAAAAACACAAACGTATTTATTTAGCGTATGGCACAATACACTCCGATAGTATCTTTTCACTAGCCTCCACTAGTTGTGACACTGCTTAGGTTTTACAAAAGCAGCCAAGGCCATTAAGTGATGCTCCAGTCAGAGCTGAAGAACCTTCTTGTATGAGAAGCGAAACGTCTTCAAAGAAAATCAAGAAAGTCCAGTTGCCTCCTGAAAAAGCATCTTTGCGACAATTATGACCCGGATGACTGAGAATCTCCATAGACAGTGAGAGACAATACTTAAGGCACTGGACTAGAAATCGGAAGACTATCGGTTCTAGTCCCACCTTAGGCATGAAAGTCAACTGTGGTGACCTTGGGGTCAGTCCTTCTCTCTTGGTCCTAGTAAGGAGGCAATGCCAAACCACCAGCTTCCCATCATAGCTATCTGCAATTGCATTGACGCACGACCGAATGTGTGCAGCTGGGGCCTGCGCACACCTGCAAGATATCGTGTAGATCTATCTATCTATCTATCTATCTATCTATCTTATCTATCTATCTATCTATCTATCTATCTATCTATCTATCTATCTATCTATCTATCTATCTATCTATCTATCTATCTATCTATCTATCTATCTATCTATCTATCATCTATCTATCTATCTATCTAATATAAAGGAGGCTGCACTTCAATGGTTAGAAGGCCTATTGGTATCTGAACAAAAATCTTTTTAACATTTATATTTTATTGTGTTTTTCTAATCTAGGTGAAACGTTAATATATACTGCAAGTCCATGTATGATATGCCATACGCTAAATAAATAAGTAAACAACCGCCCAATCAAGAAACTACCAGGAACACCTCCATCAACACTGATAGGACAAGCCACTAAGTATATAAAGAGAGAGCAAATTCCTCTCTCTTCTAGCACTGATGATGTTACCTAGTTGGGTCACGAAACGTCTGCAAGAAAACCACCAAGCTCAGAGAGCACCAAGGACCCCTGAAGAGACAATGTCGTTGGATGATGGACCAAGTGGCTCCTTAGCTCCGGCTTTATTATTTATATAATAACAATGATATGCGTGTGTGTGTGTGCGCGCACGTGAGAGGGTGTATGATAATACTATATAATTTATATTATATGACATTTATCTGCCCCATTAATCGACTGATGTTTAGAAAAGCCCCTTTTAGCTCCAAGTCAAGTCAACATGGGCTGAGCAAGTGAAGCTGGAGGGCAGCCGAGATTTCCTCCCTCCTCTTTCACCTGCACATTTACATATGCCCAGAGGCACCGTTGCACCTTAGAAGAGATGCCGCCGGCCTCCCCGCCGTCCCTTGTTTCTTCCATCCCTAAACCCCATCCAGATCACACGCCTGGGATTGCCGCGATGCATATGCTTGCGACGTACAACTGGCGAAAAGAAAATTAGACCTTTTTAATGGATTTTCTAAAGTTATTAGCTATTATTTTATTAGTATAAGCCTTAAAGTAATAGGGCGAAGGGAAGCCTTTTGCTGCGACGCGGGGGACACAAAAAAACATCACCTAATATTACTGAGTCATTAATAAATAACTACACTTAAAAACTCCATTTAAAAGCTTTATTTCTTTTGGCGGCTGCTCGGCTCACCTGCGGCAGTACGAGGCTTTTTTCCCTTCTTGCGGCAGCGTAGAGCAGAAGAGAGGACAGGAAGGTGCCGACGGATGACTAAAAGCAACGGACAAGACGTCGGCCATAATAGGAAGGTCGATTCCAAATGAACTGGGGGATGGCCAATTTGGACGGACGGGAGGCCGCCATGCCGAGAAGGTCTAGGTGTTAATGCTATGGGACGGAAAAACGTGCCCTCCTGTGGTCAAAACGGGTATTGCGGCCGCCGAAATAAATAAACCTTTTGAATGGGATTTTAAGGTTATTCTTCTCTATCTTTATTATTAACGCCTTATTAATATTAATAGGGCGACGGGAGGCCCTTTTGCTGCGACCCTGGGGCAGAGTAAGATAACCTAATATTAGTAAGGTTTTATTAATAAAGAATAATAAACTTAAAACGCCATTTAAAAGGTTTATTTCTTTTGGTGGCTGCTGTACCTGCTTGTCCCTTAGCGAGAGATGGCGCGGCCTTCAACAAGGCCTGTAATGATGAATTAAGGTTACTTTGATAGGTGATAACTTTAAAGATAAACCTCACCAAACATACATAAATTTATTGCTATGGTTAATATTAAAATGAGTGAGATTAGATTTTACCTTCGCTGCTAGTTTTGAAACTGACGCATTTATTAAATGTTTTATGTCTACCTACATCACACTAATTTCTTGCTGCATCTTAGTTTCTAATCTTCCTAGTATGCCCATTCGTGAATATCATTTCACTGGGGTGAAAAATAGACAGCTAGTCAATTGGGGTGGAAGGTGCCAGGCTAGAAATTGGGGGTGGGGGCTGAGTTTTAGTACCACCTTAGGTATGAGAAACCAGCTTTGGGCCAATTCCTCTCCTAGTCAGCCTAAGTCTAACCCTAACCCTAGGGCTGTTGCTGCATGGCGAAAATAAGAGAAGGAAGGAGCATTAGATATATTTGCCGTCTTGAGTTATTTATTAAAAAATAACAAAGGCTGCATTAAAAAAATACGCAAAATTTAGAGCGGCTTTGGTCTAGTCGTGGTTAAGGCAGCAGACTAGAAAGTGGGAGGCTGTGAGTTCTAATCTTGCTTTTAGAGGCAGAAAAGTCATCTGGGTCAGTCACTCCAAAACCAGCTTTGGGCCAGTCACTCTCTCTCGGCCCTAGGAAGGAAGCAACGGCAAACCATTTGTCTGAAATGGTATAGGGTTGCCTGCCTAAGCAGGGGGTTGGACTAGAAGACCTCCAAGGTCCCTTCCAACTCGGTTATTCTATTCTAACCGCAGCTGGGGGGGGGAAACCTTGCCAAGAAAACCGCAGGGATTTGGTCAGGCAATGGCCAGGAGTCGAGACTAAGTGGAAAGCACCAAATAATATCAAGAATAACAGCAATAACTTACTAAACGCCCGGCTCCCTCCGGTGATGTTACTAGAAGGGAGTGCGAACACAGGCAATTGAGTTCATCGGGCAACGCGTGTCGTGGGAACGCAACTCCTAGTACCCACGCCGCCCGTGAAAAGGCGGCGTCGAGCGGCAGATTCGGGGAAGCTTCCCTGAAGCCCCCGCCTCACCTGGCCCTGATGCAAAGGCAGCAGCGCCGCCGGCTCCACCTTTGCCTTCTCCTTCGCCCTGGGACAGCCTTCTCGGGGCGTCGCCGGGCTGTGACGCCATCAGGAGGCGCGTCCCCTATTTCGGCAGAGAAGCGGAAAGGCACCATAGAGGTAGGAAAGGAGAGCGGAGGGCAGAGTGGGCTTTCCGCTCTTGAAACCGTCGAACTTGGGAATCGCCATAGAAATGTAACCAGAGAGCTCGGGTGGAAATAGTAGAGCGGCCGGTAGAACCAAGACTTCCGAGTTTGCTGGAGCATATATGGAGGAAGACTTTGGATTGGAGTTAAGGACGGAAAAAAGACAATGCAGAAATCTGGATTGTATTGGGGCGCCCTATATAAAAGCCCCCCGCAAAGGTGGAGTGTCACAGAGTATTGCACATCCATTCCCAGCCAGCAGGGGACAAGTTTAATCCCTATAAGTCATCCAGCGTTTCTCAAACTTGGCAATTTTTGTGGACTTCAAGTCCCAGAATTCCCCAGCCTGCATGCAGTTTGCATGGTTTATCCAGGGAAAGCAGGAACTGTATTAAATTGGACTCCAGGGTTGACCGAGTACACCACCTCCAAATTTGTGACGTCCCCTAAAATTTGCTGGCAACCCCCAAGTGATCGCAATAAATAAATAAAAACACAAACGTATTTATTTAGCGTATGGCACAATACACTCCGATAGTATCTTTTCACTAGCCTCCACTAGTTGTGACACTGCTTAGGTTTTACAAAAACAGCTAAGGCCATTAAGTGATGCTCCAGTCAGAGCTGAAGAACCTTCTTGTATGAGAAGCGAAACGTCTTCAAAGAAATAAGAAAGTTCCAGTTGCCTCCTGAAAAGCAATCTTATTGGACAATTTATGACCCGGATGGAACTGAGATCTCCATAGACATTGTAGAGACATGCGGAACTTAAGGCACTGGCTAGAAATCGAAGACTGTCGGTTCTAGTCCACTGAGCCATGAAAGTCACTGGTGACGCGTTGGTCAGTCCTTCTCTCTTGGTCCTAGTAAGGAGGCAATGCCAAACCACCAGCTTCCCATCATAGCTATCTGCAATTGCATTGACGCACGACCGAACGTGTGCAGCTGGGGCCTGCGCACACCTGCAACATATCGTGTACATCTATCTATCTATCTATCTATCTATCTATCTATCTATCTATCTATCTATCTATCTATCTATCTATCTATCTATCTATCCTATCTATCTATCATCTATCTATCTATCTATCTATCTATCTATCTATCTATCTATCTATCTATCTATCTATCTATCTATCTATCTATCTATCTATCTATCTATCTATCTATCTATCTATCTATCTATCTATCTATCTATCTAATATTAAGGAGGCTGCACTCAATGTTAGACGGCCTATTGGTATCTGAACAAAAAGCTTTTAAGACATTTATATTTATTGTGGTTTTTCTAATCTAGTGAATGTTTAATATATCTGCTAGTCCACTTTATTGTTATGCCATACGCTAATAAATAAGAAACAACCGCCCAATCAAGAAACTACCAGGAACACCTCCATCACCCCTGATAGGACAAGCCACTAAGTATATAAAGAGAGAGCAAATTCCTCTCTCTTCTAGCACTGATGATGTTACCTAGTTGGGTCACGAAACGTCTGCAAGAAAACCACCAAGCTCAGAGAGCACCAAGGACCCCTGAAGAGACAATGTTGTTGGATGATGGACCAAGTGGCTCCTTAGCTCCGGCTTTATTATTTATATAATAACAATGATATGCGTGTGTGTGTGTGCGCGCACGTGAGAGGGTGTATGATAATACTATATAATTTATATTATGATGACATTTATCTGCCCCATCTCGCCTAGAGGTTTAGAAAGCCCCTTTTAGCTTCCCAGTCAGTCAATATGGGCTGAGCAAGTGAAGCTGGAGGCAGCCGGGATTTCCTTCCCTCCTCTTTCCCCTCGCACTTTACATATGCCCAGAGGCACCGTGCACACTTAGAAGCAGCTGCCCGCCGGCCTCCCCGCCCGTCCCTTGTTTCTTCCATCCCTAAACCCTCCATTCCAGATTCACCCGCCTGGGATTGCCTCGATGCCTATGCCTTGCGACGTAAAACTGTGCCGAAAGAAATAGACCTTTTAAATGGGATTTTAAAGTTATTATCCTCTATCTTTATTAGTAACGCCTTATTAATGTTAATAGGGCGAAGGGAAGCCCTTTTGCTGCGACGCGGGGACACAAAAACATCACCTAATATTACTGAGGTTTCATTAATAAATACTATACTTAAAACTCCATTTAAAAGCTTTATTTCTTTTTGTGGCTGCTCAGCTCACCTGCGGCAGTACGAGGCTTTTTTCCCTTCTTGCGGCAGCGGAGAGCAGAAAAGAGGACAGGAAGGTGCCGACGGATGACTAAAAGCAACGGACAAGACGTCGGCCATAATAGGAAGGTCGATTCCAAATGAACTGGGGGATGGCCAATTTGGACGGACGGGAGGCCGCCATGCCGAGAAGGTCTAGGTGTTAATGCTATGGGACGGAAAAACGTGCCCTCCTGTGGTCAAAGCGGGTATTGCGGCCGCCGAAATAAATAAAACCTTTTGAATGGGATTTTAAGGTTATTATTCTCTCTCTTTATTATTAACGCCTTATTAATATTAATAGGGCGACGGGAGGCCCTTTTTGCTGCGACCCTGGGGCAGAGTAAGATAACCTAATATTAGTAAGGTTTTATTAATAAAGAATAATAAACTTAAAACGCCATTTAAAAGGTTTATTTCTTTTGGTGGCTGCTGTACCTGCTTGTCCCTTAGCGAGAGATGGCACGGCCTTCAAAAAGGCCTGTAATGATGAATTAAGGTTACTTTGATAGGTGCTAACTTTAAAGATAAACCTCACCAAACATACATAAA
>JALGBA010000222.1:0-63383 GCA_023970755.1 Azemiops feae
CATGTAAGATGGAGGTAGACATCAATATTAGCCAAGTAGTCTCTGGACTTCACGTAGGCAAATATGAAATCTCTGACCCCTTCCAAATGGTTGCAGGAGATACAATTGCAAGAAGATGCTTCATTCAGTTCCTCTCTTTTTCTTCTGATTTATCAGATTACAATAAAGTAGCTTTCTACTTAACAAAGTCTGGATGGATGAAATTGAGAAAAGATTTAAGCATTAAGTGGCACCCGGTGGGTTGCTCCTCATAGTGGAATTAACATGCATTCCTCCATTCTTCATAAATGCTTGATTTTAAAATATCCACAAATACTAAATTTTAGAGTGAACTTTATTGTACAATATATATTATTTTTTCATTTCATTGGATTTATTAAATGAGAATAAAACTGTGAGGAAGAAAGAAACTTTTGACCAATAGGATCTAGAAAGTTTTCTTCTGGAGTACATAAAACATTGCAAAGCTGCTTTCTTTTGAAAGCAGTCCAAAATTATCTCCAGTTAACATAAAAAGGGAAATTTCTTTACAGAGAAGGGCTGTCAATCTGAAAGATATTCTTCATTCCTATATATATTTGTTCAATTTATATGGCTGCCATCCTGGTGAACTAAAACTAAAAATGGCTGACCAGTTTCTAAAACTATAGTGAGGTGAGATGGGGGTGAGGTCATGAGAACATGTCCCTCAATAAGGGTGAGTCAGGGATCTTTTGGTACACCACATGGGTCATCAGTGTAAGTCTTATGTGTGAAAGGAATATTCAACACAAGGTATCCAACACAAGGTCCTTTCTGTTGAGAGAATACAATTAGGTGACACAATCTGACAGGGAAATACACACTCATATTTATTATTAGTTTGATTTGTAGCCTCTCAGTGTGTCCTAACAATCAAGAAAAACAGTCGCATTCAAGGTATTTTCAGATGAAGTGCACTCTTACAAGCCAATGCCCAAATCTAAGTAATATTTCCCTTGAAATTGTCCATTATTATTTCTGATATCAAGATTTTTTTTGCACCTAAGCGATGCTTCAGTACTTCAGTTTTCAAGCCATTATCATGGTGAGATGGGCAGCAAATAAATTTAATCAGTCAATCCATAAATGAGCTCACATCAGACCAGTCATTGTTATTTCAGTTGAAGTGAAAGCCTTGGACCTCCTTCCTAAATTCCACTATATTTGAAGACAAAAAGCTAGTGAAGCTGAAGCTATTAACACCAAAATCTCCAGCATATGAGGCCCTGTCTCACCAGTTTTATGGTGATACTAAACTGCCGCAGGGACACTAAATGGCAATGATTTGTGTCCTAAATAATAATCACCCAATATCTCATTTTGGATCAGCTTACAACAGGATTCAGGATGACAGCATCAGAAGGGAAACCTTGGTTAATAGAACTGAAGCATGCTTATCTGCCTAAAAAAATTATAGAGGTTTTACTCCACACATTCAATTCTCAGTGAATTTTTTGACCGGGTTTAGCCCACTTGAAACGGCTTTGGAAAAATGAGAAAAGACATCAATATTTTCCCCACCTTGTTGAGCAACTTTAACTGTGACAAAGCATCTTGGTTGATTGTAAGTCTCTGTCTTTCAAAACTCCCCAATACCTTGTCGATGGGATCCTCCTTGGGGAGAACCATCCTACTAAAGATCGTCAGGTCTGCTGCTACGTCTCCATTCTGATCCAAGTACACTTTCAGCAAGGAAAGATTGTACATTTCCCTCTTCTTTAGAAATGGATGGAACTAGAATGGAAACATCCAGGAATTTAAAAGCAGAAATCTTGGTTTCTTATCTATTATCACTTTTTACATTTGAATTTTTCTTCTATGGTTGTTTAACTTGGGAGAACAAGTGTTACTATTATCTTCAATATTGAAGTACACAGTTTCGGCAATATTTCTAAATCATGTAGTATAATGATAAAATGTATATTGACAAAATGTAATTGACAAAAATTGTCAATCATATACACAACAATCTAGCAAAGGTCACCAATCAAGTAAACAAAATACAGAAATAACTAGAGTATTCATAAACTCCTTGCAAACAATAGGGTGATTACCAGAAAGCAAGAATTTGTTAAGAAGAAAGTTGCAAGGCTAATCTTCATTCAGGTAGAGGTGATAGGGAAAATGACCAGATGAAGTAATTCTACTTTATTGTCAAAATCTTGCAGTGTGAAAGTACAAATCTTTCACCATCTCTTTTTTTTTTTAACAAGTTTTATTTTATTTTTTTTAAATATATTTTATTAAATTTTATATGGGTATGGGAAGGATAGGGATAATATGGGTAGAGGATGGGGTTAGGGAGTGGAGTTGGGATAGGGATGGGAATAGGGGTAGGGATAGGTACAGTAGTGGGGTTACCCCCACATAAAAAATCCAACGCTTACACAAGCAGACTCTCGTCCGGGTACACGTATTGAATAACAGTAATTAGTACAATACTAAACAATTATAATTTAATACTAAACATAGTCATAGAATAAAAGCTTACTAATTAAATATAATTCAGCTCTAACGTAATGTTAACCACTGATAAAAATTTTCCCATGTCCTAAAATACACTGAATCCTCTTTCTCCTTAATCTCCAACGTCAATCTGTCCATTTCTGCACATTCTAAGATTTTCATAATTATAATCTGATCGTGTGGTAGATTTTCATTTTCCCAAAATTGAGCAAATACAATTCTCGCTGCTGTCAATACATGTAATATTAAATATTCATTCTCTTTACCATAGTTAGATCCTAATATTCCTAGCAAAAATAATTCTGGTTTATATTCTATTTGTATTTTAGTCATCTTTTCTAACCATTTATGAATTTTAAACCAAAATTTCTTAGTTTTAGGACACATCCACCAAATATGATAATAAGTACCTGGTTTTTCTTTACATTTCCAACAAATATTCGATACATTTTTAAACATTTTCGCTAATCTAACTGGTGTCATATGCCATCTATAAAACATTTTATATAAATTCTCTTTATATGAAGCTGCTTTGGTAAGTTTAATATTTCTCTCCCAGAGCTTTTCCCAGTCTTCTAAATCTATGGAATATCCAAAGTTTTTTGCCCACACTATCATTGTTTCTTTTACTTGTTCTTCTTCCATCTTCCAATTTAATAAAAATTTATAAAGTTTCTTAATCAGATTTTCATCTGTTTTCAAAAGTGTTTTATCAAATACTGTCTGTTCTTTATAAAAGTCCATTACTTTTACATCTTTTTCATATCTTGTTTGAATTTGCAGATAGGACCACCACGTTAAGTCAATGCCTTGTTGATAGAGAGTTTGTCTGTCTTTAAGTTTTCCATCCTTATCTACAATGTCTTTATAAGTAACAAGTTTGTCATAATTAATTAAATTTGGATACGCAAATGCTTCCATCGTTGAAAGCCACTCTGGTATTTTCATATATATTTTATGTTTAATTTTCTCCCACTCTGAGAACAACACATTCCTTATAGCATGTCTTTGAAAATATTTATGTACTTTGTTTTTCTCATACCATAAGAACGCATGCCAGCCCAATTGTAAGTCATGTCCCTCCAAATAAAGAAGTCGTTTATTTCTCAGCATAATCCATTCTTTGAGCCAAAGTAACATAGACGCTTGGTAATAAAGTCTCCAGTCCGGAAGTCCAAAGCCCACTCTATCTTTTGTTTCTTGTAGTAGTTTAGTTTTAATTCGTGCTTTCTTCCCTTGCCATATAAATCTCAATATTGTTGAATTTAAATCATCAAAAAATTTCTTACCCAATTTAACAGGGATCGTTTGAAATAGAAAAAGTATTTTTGGTAAAATGTTCATCTTCACAGTCGCTATTCTGCCTAACAATGTCAATTGAAGATTTTTCCACTTTTCCAGATCTACTTTTATTTGTTTCATTAGTTTTTCATAATTATCTTCTTTTATTGTTGTATATTTTGATGTTAAATATATTCCTAAGTATTTAACTTTTTTAGCCATTTGAAGATTTGATCTTTCTGCAAGTTGAGATCTCTGTTTGTCTGTTAGGTTTTTTGTTAATACTTTAGTCTTTTCTTTATTTATCTTCAAGCCTGCTACATCTCCAAATTTCTCTATTTTCTGCAGCAGTATAGTAACTGTTTCCAATGGTTCCTCTATAATAAAGACTAAATCATCCGCAAAAGCCTGTAATTTATATTTTTGTTCTTTTATTTCCAATCCTTTAATTTCCATATCTTGTCTAACGTCTCTAGCCAACACTTCCAGTGTAAGAATAAATAACAAGGGGGATAGTGGACATCCCTGTCTTGTGCCTTTTTTGATATCAAAGCCATCTGTATATTTTTCATTTAAAAATATCTTTGCTGTTTGTTTATTATATATTGCTTGAATCGCATTTATGAAATTTTTACCAAAGTCCATTTCCATCAACTGTTGAAACATAAATTGCCAATTTAAATTATCAAAGGCTTTTTGTGCGTCAAGAAATATAAGTGCCATCTGTTTCCCTGGCTGATGTTCATAATATTCTAAAACATTTAAAATAATCCTTAAATTGTTCTTTATCTGTCTTTTAGGCAAAAAACCATTTTGATCTGTATGAATAAATTCAGTCAGGAATTTCTTCAATCTTTCTGCCATTATTGAAGTAAAAATTTTATAATCCACATTTAATAGCGATATTGGTCTATAATTTTTGATTTGTGTAAGATCAGTGTCTTCTTTAGGTATCAAGGTAATATTAGCTTCAGTCCATGAATTTGGTATTTTTGTCTCTAAAAAGATTTCATTGTACAATTCTTTCAAAATCGGGCTTACTGTATCTTGTAAAATTACATAAACTTCTTCAGGGAGCCCATCAGGCCCCGGGGTTTTATCCTTCTTTTGTCTTTTTATTGCCTCTGTGATCTCCATCATTGTTATCTTCTCATTTAAAATATGTCGCATATTCTCTGGCACCTTTGGAAGATCAGCTCTAACTAAGTAATCTTTTATTGCTTCTTCAGAGACCACCTCTGCCTTATACAATGTCTCATAATAATCTTTAACAATTTTTTCCATCACATCATTGTGGCAATATATCTCGCCTTTTGAGTCTTGTAATTTACATATCATTCTCTTTTCTCTTTCTTTCTTCAATCTATATGAAAGCCATCTTCCCGGTTTATTAGCATTTTCAAAAAAAATTTGTTTGGATCGTTTAATCTGTTGTGCCATCATCTCCATCTCGGATAAATTTAATTTATGTTTTATCAATTCCATTTGTGTTTTTAATTCCTTCTTTTGTGGGTCAATTCGTAATTCCAATTCCAATTTTTTAATTTCTTCTTTCAGCCTCAACTGTACTTGCTTCTTTTCTTTGTTCTTTTTGGCAGTATACGTTATAGCCAAACCTCTAAAATATGCTTTCGCCGTATCCCATACATTTTGAAGAGAGGTTTCTTCTTTCTTATTTATTTAAAAAAAAAATTCCATTTCTTTTGTTGCTAATTGTAAAAATTCTTTCTCTTTCAATATAGATTTATTTAATGACCACCTTAATTGTTTCTTGGTTCCTTTCCAAATCATTTTAAGTGGATTATGATCTGCCCAAATATTTGGTTCTATTTCGACCTCTTGTATTATAGTCTTCAAATTTTGAGACATCCATATCATATCAATTCTTGACCATGATTTATGGCGATTCGAATAAAATGTATATTGTAACTTTTCCGGATTCATCTCTCTCCAAACATCTTGTAAAAGCAATTCCTCTTTCATTTAAAAAAAAGTCTTCGGTAGAACGTTTCCTCCTTTTTTCCCTTGTTTGGAACTTTTATAATCTTGTATTGCATCAGCTACTATATTAAAATCTCCTAATAAGCAAAGATTTTGGTAATTTAAATCCACTAATTTATCATGTAATTGTTGGTAAAACTGGTTTTGCTTCTCATTGGGTGCATATATTGCCACCATCAATATTTGTTTTTGATTCCATGTAATTTCTACTATTAGTAATCTCCCCCCTTCATCAGCATAAATTTGTTTTGGGTTCAACTTTTCTTTTATATACAAAGCTATACCTCTTTTCTTTTGAATTGCCAAAGAAGCATAAAGTTTACCCAATTTAGATTGTTCTAAAATTCTAAGATGTTGTCTCTTAATATGTGTCTCTTGAATACAAATTATATCCTTTTTTAGTTTTTGTAGTCTAGTAAATATTTTTCTCCTTTTTGAAGGAGAGTTCAGACCATTTATGTTTATTGAAAAGACTCCAATCTCTTCCATAATTTCAATTATTTCTAGCCCTCAATCTTCTAGGTGAGGTTATCTGTCTCTGATCTTTCGGTCTTACATCTTCCTCTGTTTGTGTCTTTTTAGGTTCATCCTCTTCCCTCTGTTTAAATGTTCCAGCCACGTTCATTTCCTCTTGTTTCTTAGGCTCCGCTTCGCCTCTTTCCAAAAACTCTCTATGATTATTGAAGAATTCCTCCGCTTGAAGTGGGGTGTTCAATCTGTATCTTTTCGTATCCCAAAAAATTAACACTCCTTCTGGAATCAACCATCTGAAGTTGATTCCCTTATTAAACAATTTCTTTGTTAAAAATTGATATTCTCTTCGGGCTTCTCTTATCCTTCTAGGAATTTGCTTAAGAACTACAAGTTCTTTTTCTTTATGTTTCAGCGGTTGATCTCTTATTGCTCTCAGAATGTCATCTCTTACTGATCTTTTAACAAATCTTACATGAATTTCCCTAGGAACTCTATTTTTTCTAGCGTAGCTTGAGTTAACTCTAAAAGCCTGATCTATCTCTTTTTTCATTTGATCCTTTTCTATTCCGAGCAGCTCCGCCAATAGCTCACTCATCAGCTCCAACAAATTCTCATCTTTCTCTTCTATGACATTTTGAAATCTTAAAAAAAATGATGACCGTTCCATCTCCGCCACGGCAAAGCTGTCTTCCAATTCTGCATTTACTTGCGCCAATCTCTGGTTCTCTCCTTGGAGGTATTCTAATTTCTGATCCACTTCCACCGACTTATCTTCTATTTTTTGCATCCTTTGTTGGTTATCTATGATCGCCTGTTGGAAGACTTTTTTTTAACAAGTTTTATTAATTTTCCATTTTTACAAAGCTTCAGGTATTAAGGAAGCAACTTGGTGGTTGGTTAATACATAGTCCAATAATACACTTTTCCATACATATGTCAGTTTATATCATGAAAAACTTCCTCTCTGTTTCCCTTAGTTATTATAACAGATTTCGAATGAACACATTGCTAGTTATAACTCAATCATTTGAAACATTTATCGACAACTTTTGATTTATATGCCTTCAAATCCTGTTTTTAACTTTTATCTGATTTCAATTACAGTATTCCAGTTGGCTTAATGTCCATAGTATTTAGATTTCGGATAACCCATGGTACCCTTAGTTCATTACAGAATAGTTATCATGTCTAAAATACACTTATTATTTATTCAAATAAATTCTTAGTTTATTTCACAATCATATTCAGCAGATTCTCCTTCTCCTTCTAATATCAATGCTTACTAATAAAATAACCTTTATCCTCTGAATCCATCTTCTATTTTATAATTCAAAACTATTATTCTAATAACTAATTTATTTCCCTTATAGGTATAAATCCTGAATATTGAATCAATTAATGTCTTTTAAAATCTCCTTATCCCATTAAGTGAGATTTAAGGCTCTTCCGTTAAAGGTCACATAAAGAAAACCATTTTTTAAGTCTAATTCTGGCCTTCCTTTTGTGCCAAACAGGCTTCCATAACAGGGCTTTTAAATCCTCGGGTGGGTCTCCCTTCATTCCTGCATATGTCATTTGAATCAAGGGAGACCATCCAGTCATCAGCCTATCAAGGAAGCTAGTCCCTTCATAGTCATTAAATTGTTGGCCTGATAGTTTGAATCTCCATATTTGGCTTAGTATATTTGTCATGAGTTCAGGCTGGTCTTCTTCTTCTTCTGATTTCAGCTGGTTTAGATGAAAAGTCGTATTCAATGTTGTAGTTGTTTTTTGGTCATCTGGGTTATCTGAATTGTCTGTGTATTGTGTATGTAAGTCTTCAGCACCTTCCGTCTTAGTGTTGTTTTCTTCAGTTTCTGTTGCTGTTGAAATTACAGATTATTTAGATGAAATAAAAGTTTGGGTATCAGAGTTCTGAGTAGATTGTAGCTGGCATTCTTTGAAATCCACTTTAGTGTTAATTCCTTCTTCTTCTGTTGCTTTTTGGGTTGTAAGTTCATCTATTGAAGTCAGGGCTGCGTTTTGCAGCTTTAAAGTGGCACGTATATCTTTCAGTCTGAAATTCATTAGCTCAGTAGCCTCTAAGATTTTTTCAAGTATAAATTTGAAGTTAAGCTGTGCGTGGTGTTCCTCCATTTCTGTGGTATTTGCAAATAGTCCTTTAGTGGAGGCTATTTTTAATAAAAGTCAATATAAAGAACTATTTTCACCACCCAGCTGTTTCAAGTTCTTATCTTTTTTGATAATGTCAAGGACAAAATTTACTCTCAGAAGTCTCCCAGTGGAAAAAAAAATTCACTTGCTGTACCACGTTTCGCCACAAGATGTCCCTAGTGGCATGCACAGTTAAGCTATTATCCGATTCAAAGAAGAAAGAAAGAAATATTCCTTTTTTTCCCCAGCTTAGCAAACAAACGAAACAATAAGTCTCTGTAAGAATAAAGAACTTTTTGGGAGCCCAGGTATCCAGGAGTTACAAGTCCAAATATTTAGTCGTTTAGTCTAGTTGTTCTATTTTTTTTTCTTTAGCTTTATATTCCCAAAGTAGGCAGGAGCCGCAGAATTGAGAAGGGGAAAAAAGGTATTTCCAAAGGCTTTTGCAGGAAAATAATTGGGAAGCAGCAAAGGTAAGGTAAGGTCTCACCCAACTCCTCCAGGTTGCTTTCGTCGTGCTTAGTAGTGCTTTGGGCTTTTGGCAGGAATGGCTTGGTGATCGGCCATGTTAATGGCCGATCTTTTCTTTGTTGGTCAAAGGAGCTGCCTCGGATCCAACAGAAGGGCTGCCACCCTTCCGTGGTCAGTCAAGGGTCCTCCTCAGCAGTGGTCGCCCCTCCAGAGTGACTTTAGACCCTTTGCAGGGTCTTCCGACAAACTGGATGGCGGAGAGAGCAGCTTCTCTGCATGCCCACCAGCATCGTGATCTTTCACCATCTCTTTTGACAGTCAAAAAAATTTTGAGGACTTTTTCTGAGTTTCTTTCTCTGCCTGTTATGCAGCTGTGGGTTGCCCCCCCCCAAACCATCTTATCTGATCCTTCCCTGCATCTCTTTCTCTGGTCCTGTGAACTCCTTCACACATATCATTATACTTCCTTAACAGATTGTGTGAATGCTGGTGGTATAACTTTTTTTTAGCAAAGAATTAACAAAATGCTTCACAATGTGATGAATTGGGATCTAGTTAATTGAGTGCTGGATGGTATGAGATAATTAAGTGGATACAACTGTCTCAAAAATTGTACTCAAATAAATATTAATATTACTGATTAAATTGGGGAGTTATGAAAAACAATTAGACCTTGGTGATTGTTTCTTCTATATTTTCATTAAAAAAGGAAGTAGATAAATTATGATTTTGTGATGGAAAAAATATAATAACGGACAAAGTTATTTTGGTCTCCTTTAAAAATTCCCAGCTTCTCTCAGGTCCCTATAGATCCCTGTCAGGATGCTGCCATCCTGATGGGAGGGGGGACCTTTGGAGCTCTCCTGTGATGTGTTTAGCTTTGCTTTGTTGACTCAGTTCCGCTGCCCGAGGTCATCTGTCTCACGTCACCAAGGAAGAGATGCCTGGGAACATCTTACCGCAGTTTCCATCTAGAGTTCTCACAACCTCTTTGCACCTCTGTGTTAGAAAGAGGTGCATGAATAAAATTCAATAGGAAACTAATTAATTGTTAGCATCCAGGATTGATACATGATTGTATAAATGTAATAAATGGCAGCTATAATCTGTATTAATATTTCATTTGTAGTTTATCTCACATTATTCTGTGCATAGAATGATTACTGATTATAATAAAGTAGTAGTGATATTTTAATGTTATGATAATAACCGTATTATTAATTTGTCGATAATGTCATTATTGATCCAGTAGAATGATACCAGGTCCTCTTGCAGGCACCACACTTGGAGAAGACACTGCACAAAATTTTCATCAGCTTTAGTCAAGGACAAAGAAGGGGAGGAAGAGATCAAAAGAGCTGCTTTAAGACTTATAATAATAATAATAATAAAGTTGGAAGGGACCTTGGAGGTCATCGAGTCCAACCCCCTGCTCAGGCAGGAAACCCTATACCATTTCAGACAAATGGCTGTCCAGTCTCTTCTTAAAAACTTCCAGTGTTGGAGCATTCACCGCTCTTGAGGGCAGGTTGTTCCACTTTAGATTGTTCTAACTGTCAGGAGTTGCCTTCTTCTTCTCAGTTCCAGGTTTGCTTCTTTCCTTGACTAGTTTCCATCCTTTACTTCTGGTCCTACCTCAGGCGCCTAGGAGAATAGCTTGACTGCCCTCTTCTTGTGGCCACCCCTTGAGATATTTGGATACTGCTATCATGTCACCCCTAGTCCTTCTTTTCATTAACTAGACATACCCAATTCCGGCAAACGTCCTGATATGCGTTAGCCTCCAGTCCCTAATGCATCGTTTGTTGGCCCTTTTTTCCTCCCCTGGCACTCTTTCTAGAGTCTCAACATCTTTTTTACATCATGGTGCCAAAACTGATGCAGTAATTCCCAAGTGTGTGGCACTTACCAAGGCATTTGTAAAGTGGTATTATACTTCGCAGTGACTTGATTTCTATCCTCTGTTCATGCTCCAGCACTGTGTGTGGCTTTTGGGCAGCTGCAGCACACTGTTGGCTTCATATTTACGTGATTGTCCACTAGGACTTCCGAGATCCCTCTCCCAGTTTACACTATTGAGCAAGGGAACCCCCTATACTATACTGTACATTTGTTTTTCTTGCCTAAATGTAGAACTTACTTTTTTTCACCATTTGAATTTCATTTTGTTAGATAGCGCCCAATGTTCAAGTCTGTCCAGGTCCTCCTGTATCTTAAGTCTGTCTTCTGGAGTGTTGGCTATTCCTGCCAGCTTGGTGTCATCCGCAAATTTGATGAGTTCCCCATCTATCCCCTCGTCCAAATCGTTGATGAACTTGAGGAAAGACATCAAGCAGAAGAGCCGTGTTGGAATAGAATAGAATAGAGTAGAGTAGAGTAGAGTAGAGTAGAGTAGAGTAGAGTAGAGTAGAGTAGAGTAGAGTAGAGTAGAGTAGAGTAGAGAGTAGAGTAGAGTAGAGTAGAGTAGAGTAGAGTAGAGTAGAGTAGAGTAGAGTAGAGTAGCATAGAGTAGAGTAGAGTAGAGTAGAGCTGGAAGGGACCTTGGAAGTCTTCTACTCCAGCCCCCCACTCAAGCAGACAACCTATACCATCTCAGACAAGTGAGTGCCTAGTCTCTTCTTAAAAATCTCCAGGAATGGAGCGCCCACAATTTCGGAAGGCAAACTGTTCCACTGGTTAATTGTCCTCACTGTTAGGAAGTTTCTCCTTAATTCCAGGTTGCTTCTCTCTTTGATCAGTTTCCAACCATTGTTTCTTGTCCTAGTTTACAAGAGCTTAAAATCAGAAAAAGTCTGTGAACTTTTTTTGAATATATAAAAGGTCTTGGTTGTTGAAGGGAGGATACAGCACTCTTCTGATAAGTAGGAGATGTTGTACAGAAGCTTAAGATCTTAAACAACCAAGCCCAGAGAGCACAAAAGACCCTGAAAAGGAATTTAGTTTGATGGATCCTTGTTGGGACCCCATACCTTCCACGGTTGCAGCTTTGGAGCCCCCAACCTCTCTTCACCCTTCTTCCTTCTCCTCTGAGATTGGGAAGCAGCACTTAAAGCATGGGCCAGAATCTTAATGACACTGTAGGTATAGAAATCATTTTTTACCCGCATCCTATTCTTTTTCTCTTCGGTCTCCACTGGTGCTTTCTGGGTGCATCTTCTCCGGCCTTTGACAGAAAAGGTGTGTTTTGAACCAGAACAGTGAAAATACTCAGCTTGAAATTCAGGTTCAACAAAGAAAGGTGATTTATAGGCATTATCGTTTTCCCAACTCTTTTTCCACTGAAAGGGAAAGCTCCAAATACTATGGACGTGCTTGAGACGCCAATCCTTTTTCACGAAATATACTCCAACTATTGTCATGATCCAGACTTTCCCTTCAATCGGTCCTGGCAAACCTTCAAGTGCTGAATGGAAGGGAAGAATTCTATCCCAAGGGTAACCAAATTCTATGAAGTGAACAAAGATGTTGACTTGTCTCCACTTAGAGAGGGCATCCCTGAGGAATGCGGTATGTCCAGTCGTTGAGAATCGTTGTGATATAACAACACAAATTCTATTCTTGACAAGCATAGGAGTAAAAGTTCTCATGAAATTCTCTCCCTTCTCTGTGTCTGGAGCAAAGAGACCAATCAGGGCCCATCCAAAATGGAGGAGAATTTGGACAATTCCTGGATACTGGATCCCTTCTTTGGGGAACATCGGATGGAAAAAAGGGAATTGAGTTTTATCACTCAGAGCCTCTGAAACAATTCTATCACTGACCTAAAAAACAATGACGAATTCTGTGTTATATTTGGGGTCCTACCAAGTCCCAATTTTTAGTTTTTAATGAATCCAACTTTTTTCTCATGCACATTTTAGAACATTTCTTGTTGATTAGTCATTAGGCCATATCAATATATAGAATATAAAACACAGAACATTAACAACTGCATGTAAAAACAGAATTTAGAAAAATAAGTACAATAGAATAAGCATAAAGAATGAAAAGAGTATTTCTATAGCCCCAGAATTTACCACAATCAGACCATAATTTCCTTCCAAAAAGGGCTTTATTATATATAATTTTTGAATTCTGAGCACAGAGAAAATTCATTTTTTAAAATATTAGGATCCCAATAGATTGTTTCTCTAAAGTGCAATCCAAGATATTGATCTCCCTCTTTCTTAAATAATTGTCATTCAAAAGAATAGATGTATTACATCTTCCATTTCTGGAGCTCCACAAATACAAGTTTATTAATTGTAAGGAGTTTGGAAGATTTAACTCAATACTTGGAAGGTACATTTGTAGCAGCTGATGCCTTTCAGTGTGCCAGTCTTACTGAAGATGGCCCTACTTTTCTCTATTTTGACCATCTTGGATTCTTTGTGCAGCATTTTTTTAGGTTTTTCTCGAGTGGCAAAAAAGACAGGGAGATGACAGTTCCTAATATAAAATCAAGAATATTTTAAATGAAATTTGTTTGTTCTAATAGCGTTTGGGGACTCTTATTAGTTCAATGAAGAGAAGGACGAGGGATGACATGATAGCAGTCTTCCAGTATCTCAGGGGCTGCCACAAAGAAGAGGGAGTCAAGCTATTCTCCAAAGCACCTGAAGGCAGGACAAGAAGCAACGGATGGAAAAGAACCAAAGAAAGAAGCAACCTAGAACTAAGGAGAAATTTCCTGACTGTTAGAACAATTAACCAGTGGAACAACCTGCCTCCAGAAGCTGCGAATGCTCCAACCCTAGAAGTTTTTAAGAAGAAACTGAACAGTCATTTGTCTGAAATGGTATAGGGTTTCCTGCCTGAGCAGGGGGTTGGACTAGATGACCTCCAAGGTCCTTCCAACTTTTACTATTATTGTTGTTGTTATTGTTATTGATCATCGCACAATCAGCCAGATGTTCAGACTGGATTTGGCATTTTTGTCTACCTATCGAGTCTTTACCAAGGACCTGGGATAGGCAGATGTGGATGTTTGATGGTATTACAGAGATCGTCACTGTCAAGGTTCCGACTAATGGAACACTTCAAAGAATTTCCAAGCATTGTTTATGCTAAAAGTCTTTAATCAGTGGACACAGTGTTGGCACGGCATGAATGGATGCCAATATCTGAATTTCCCTTTCTTTGCACATAACATTCCATTGCTATTCTCCTCCCCTATTTTGCCATCATAATTCACATTTTCCAATTAGACTGAAGGGCAAAGATTCACTTCCGTTCCTTATCCCGCTCATTCCTTATCTTTCTCCTCCCACCATCATCTGAATTAACTCTAAAAATACCAGACAGCTCTGCATATCTTGTCAAAGCAATAATGTCCCATATTAGCAGCATTGACATCCGGCCCCCCTTACAGAAAAGACAGATCCTGTAATGTAAACAAAAGCATATGTTAATGACTAGTTTTCGGTTTGTTGGGGTGTTTTGCATGAAACCTTTTGATGAGTCTGTCAGCTTTCACCTCACTGGATTTCACCCAGGTGGCTTCAGACAACGGGTATCCCTTCCATTGTACTAGGTACTGCAATTTCCCTTTAAAAATTCTAGAAACAAGAATACATTTCACTTCATAGTGGGTCTGTCCTGCAACTATGAGGGGCCCGGGTGCCTTCTTAGGGGGAGGTCTTAAAGTGGAGCCCCGATAAGGTTTCAACAAGCTCCAATGAAAGACAGGGTGAATTCTACCTAAAAGTCTAGGGAGTTTCAGTTTTTTGGTGATCAGATTGATGATCTTTACGATAGGAAAAGGCCCCAAGAATTTTGGTCCTAACTTTTTACTGGGTAATTTGAGGCGTAAATATTTAGTCGACAGATAAACCTTTTCCCCAACTTGGAATGTTCTTTGGGGAGCCCTCTTTTTATCAGCCTGCTTTTTATAGGTTTCCAAAGTCTTTTTTAAAGCAGTTTTCATGTTTCTCCAAACTTCTTCCCATCCCCTCACCCATTGGTCAAGTGTCTGGGAAGCGGTTGGCACCTGGGGATATTCAGGTATTGGACCAAACTCTTTTCCTGTGGCTACTCTGAAAGGTGTGTAGCCGGTGCTGCTGTGCCCAGAATTATTGTACGCCACCTCTGCAAAAGGGAGGAGGTCAGTCCAGTTTGTCTGTTGGTAGGAAACGTAGCATCTGAGATATTGCTCCACCATTTTGTTAGTGGATTCTGCAGCCCCATTGGTGGCCGGATGAAAAGCAGATGATAAGCCTTGAGATGATCCAATTAATTTAAGGAAACTTCTCCAAAACTTCACGGTGAACTGCACCCCCCTGTCCGAAATGATTCGCTTAGGGGCGCCATGCAGCCAGTAGATATGTTTCAGGAACAATTTAGTCAGTTGTTGAGCGGATGGGAGTCCTTTGCAGGCGATGAAATGAGCTTGCTTCGAAAACAGGTCTATCACAGTCCAGATGACAGTATTTCCTCTACTTTCAGGTAGGTCTACGATAAAATACATAGCTATTTCTTCCCAGGGTTGAGAAGGGTCTGCCACCGGCTGCAGTAACCCAGGGGTTTTCCCTGGGATTCTTTTCATTGTGGCACATACTGTACAACTCTTTACATAGTTTTCCACATCCCGTTTCAGCCCTGGCCACCAAAATTGCCGGCAGGTGAGATGTAGAGTTTTTAGATATCCAAAGTGTCCAGCCTGTTTTACATCATGGCTGTGTTTGAGAGCATTAAGACAGAGGGCTTCAGGCAAATACAGTTTCCCCCCCTTGTAAGCCAAACCATCCCTGCATGTTAGGGAGGTTTGATTATCTTTGAACCATTGATCGGTGAGGAGCTCTTGTTTTATTTTCTTTACCCCAGGGTCATTGGGATTTGGGACCCTGCGAGGCGTGAGCTGAGCGGCAGTTTGTGGATTGGAGATAATTGCCTCATTAACCTCTTCGCGTTCGCTTTTGTACTGGGGCAATCTCGATATTGCATCAGCTAGGACGTTTTTCCTTCCTGGTATGTACTTTAGAGTGAAGTTGAAATGGTTAAAGTATTGTGCCCACCGTACTTGCTTTGGGGACAATTTGCGGGGAGTTTTCAGTGCCTCTAGGTTTTTATGATCTGTCCATACTTCAAATGGTACCTTGCTCCCTTCTAGATAGTGTCGCCAGTTTAACAGTCCCCACCTAATAGCGAAGGCCTCCTTCTCCCAGACTGCCCATATCCTCGCTTTCAGTAAATGTTTTAGAGGTGTAGGCACAGGGTTGTAGAACTCCACTTTTGTTCTTCTGCAGTAATACAGCTCTGACTGCTACGTCGCTGGCATCAGCTTGGATTACAAAGGGTTCCCCTGGGCAGGGGTGCTTTAGGACCGGTTCAGCAGCAAATAGTCTTTTTAAATTTTCAAAAGCTGCTTGACAGCTCATAGTCCATGTGAGTGGCTGGCCCGGTCGTGGTTTTCCTCCTCCTTTGCCTGTTTTGAGTAGTTCTGTAAGGGGTAGGGCATTCTCGGCAAAGGAGGGGATGAATTGATGATAGAAGTTGGCAAAACCTAAAAAGCTCTGAAGCTGTTTACGAGTCTTTGGGGGTTGCCACTCAATTATAGTTCTCACTTTGGCTGGATCCATTTCAATGCCGTCAATGGAAATTCTGTAGCCAAGATAATCTAATCGGGTCTGGTGAAATTCACATTTTGACAACTTGGCATAAAGCTTGGCATTTAATAATTTCTTTAACACTTCTCTCACCAGTTTTATGTGATCAGTCATATTCGTGCTGTATATCAGGATGTCATCAAAATACACCAGAACCCCTTTGTACAAGTGATCATGTAGGACCTCATTAATCAACTGCATGAATACGGCTGGGGCCCTCTGTAGTCCAAATGGCATGACTTTGAATTGATAGCTCCCCGTAGGACAGTTGAAGGCAGTTTTCCACTCGTCTCCCTCCTTTATTCTCACCCGGTAATATGCCTCTCTCAGGTCTAATTTAGTGAAGACACTCCCCTTAGCCAGATGGGTTAATAAGTCCTTTAGGAGGGGGAGGGGGTATTTGTTCTCCACACTCACAGCGTTGAGACCCTTATAGTCTACACAGAGATGAAGAGACCCATCTTTTTTTTCTTTCAACAACACAGGGGCTCCCACTGTAGATTTGGCCCATTCAATGAACCCCCTCGCTAGGTTTTTGTTCACGTATCGCTGCATCTCCTCCATTTCAAGGGGGGACATAGCGTACATTCTTGGTCGTGGGAGTTTGGCTCCTGGTACCAGGTCGATAGAGCAGTCATTGGGTCTGTGAGGAGGCAGGGCATCGCATTCTTTTTCACTAAATGCCTCCGTTAGGTCCCGGTATTCGTTGAGGATGAGTGGTTCTTCTGGTGGCAGTGAGGCAGCCATGTGCGCTCGCTCATTGGGTGGCCGAAAGTGTCCCGCAACATCAGTTGAATCAGTGGGAGGCTTAGGCCCTATAGGTAGTCTCACAGTTCTCATTCCTTTCTCCCACCAGATAAATGGCTTCCATTTGTCCAACCAGGCTAATCCTAGGATCACAGCCTCAGTCATTTTGGGGCCACCAGGAAGCGAATAAACTCCCAGTGCTCACCTATTTCTAGGCATAGGGGCTCAGTTAATTGTGTGACTAGGGTCCCTCCCATCAGGGAGCCATCGGCTTGCTCAAACCTCACAGGGTTGGAGAGCTGTTTTGCCTGTATGCCCATTTCCATGGCAAAGGGCAGGCTAATAATGCATCGGGTGCATCCAGAATCGATTAGCACGTTTAAGTCCATTTGTGCCCCCGACTTAGGGATTATAAGTTTGGCGGCCAGTGAAAAAGGTGGGATTTGTCGACTCACCATCGGGTCGTTCTCTCCTTCGTCATTGCTGTCAAAGGAGGGTAGAGCAGGGGCGGGTCTACCTGGAATCCCGGTGTCCTCTTGTGTGGGAGGTGTAATCTGGGCAACAGGTTCTTGCATGACCCGGTTGGATTTTTCTCTCGTTAGTCGCTGGGCAGGTTTCCTTCTTGCCGCTGGTTCCAGTCTGCTCTGCAGTCGGGGGTAGGGGACCGGACATGTTGCTGCTCGATGTCCCTCCTGTCCACACCGAAAACACTTAATTGACCGGCCTGCGGGTGGCCTGGGTCTCTCAGCCATCACAGTAGTTGAAGGTTTTCGGGGGGTGATTGTTGTTTGGGTTGCTCTGGCTGCTGCTCGGATTCAGGTGGGGGAGGCTTCTTATAGTGGGTGAGCTGAACGTCTAGCTTCACCGCTGCCTGGTACCATTCTTGCAGCTGATCAGGTACTGCTCGATAGAAGCAGGCCTGAGAGAGGTGATCATCTAATCCCTCAATGAAGTGATGGATTAGGGATTGCTCTGGCCACCCCTCTATTCGACCTGCTATCTTGCGAAACTCTCCCACGTACTCCAGGGCAGGCCTGCCGGCTTGTTTTATTTTGTGGATTTGTTCTCTTACTCTGAGGCCAAGGGAAGAGTCCTCAAATCTTTCTCTCAGGCCTAGGAGGAAGAGGTGGGGGTCCTCCAATTCTGGGGCTGGCTCATTATATAAATTGTTCAGCCATTTGGATGCTTCTCCCTCTAGGCTGGACTCAATCACATCAACCATGGCCTCTGGGTCCGGGTAGAGATAGGCCCAGCAATTCAAGTGAGAGTGCACTTGGTTGAGGAAAAAAATCAGCTTCTCTGGGTCCCCATCGAAGGTTGCTCTGAAAGGTGGAGCAATTATCGGCTGTTGGGGCCCTCACTGTCACTGTTGCTGCTGGCCCCATCCTGGCTGCTGGTTTATGCCCAGGGGTTGCACGTTCGGGGGTTGGGGCCAATCTCCTTGCTGTGGTCATTCTCCTACCAGCTGTTGATCTCCTGGCTCCTGCACCACCCCAAGCTGTTGCAAGGCCTCTATTAGCTGTGGTAAGCTCAGAGGATGTTTACCCTCTGCCTGCCGAGAATGCCACACTCCCCATTGTTGCAGAGGCCTCAGACTGGGATTCCCTCTCTCTTTAGGGCTGGAGTCCTTGACAGGGGAAGACAGGGTCTTGAAGGCTGTCTGATTTACATTGGAGGCGCTGCAGGCTTCTCTCTGCAGGAGTGGATTTCTGCCTCTCACCTCTGGGTTTTCAAATCTTTCCAGTGACTCACCCAGGCCTCGAGTGGCAGTTTGTCCGTTATCCCACCACCGATTTGCATTTGCCTGCCAGCCATTTGTCTGCCAAAATTCATCTTCCCACAGCATGCCGTCTGTTACTTCCCCCTCTGGGTTATCAGCAGCTGCCGGGTTGTATTCAAGCAAACTTCCGTTCTTCATGACAGATCTTCCTCCTGAAACTCTGTCAGTTTCACTCAAGCCTAGGAGGAAGAGGTGGGGGTAATGCACCCCCAGTTGTTTGAAAAGGATTTAGATCTTGGCATGTTGTCAAGGTTCCGACTAATGGAACACTTCAAAGAATTTCCAAGCATTGTTTATGCTAAAAGTCTTTAATCAGTGGACACAGCGTCGGCACGGCATGAATGGATGCCAAGATCTGAATTTCCCTTTCTTTGCACATAACATTCCATTGCTATTCTCCTCCCCTATTTTACCGTCATAATTCACATTTTCCAATTAGACTGAAGGGCAAAGATTCACTTCCGTTCCTTATCCCGCTCATTCCTTATCTTTCTCCTCCCACCATCATCTGAATTAACTCTAAAAATACCAGACAGTTCTGCATGTCTTGTCAAAGCAATAATATCCCATATTAGCAGCATTGACAGTCGCAGGATGGAAGCATTCCTAGTAAGGCCACCTTTTGCAATTGACTAATGGCGAATTTGTCAATGCCAGTGGTGTTCAGGTGGTGCTCCAGTTGTTTTGGGATAGCACCCAAGGCTCCTATTACTATTGGTATTACCCTTACTTGCCTTTGCCACAGTCTTTCTATTTCTATTTGTAGGTCTTTGTATTTTGTTATCTTCTCCAGTTCTTTCTCATCTATTCTGCTGTCTGCAGGCACTGCTACGTCCACTAACCAGACTTTTTTGTCTTTCTTATCGACAATTGTTATGTCCGGGGTGTTATGTTGCAGGTGCTTGTCTGTTTCAATTCTGAAATCCCAGACCAATTTAACTTTATCATTTTCTATGACTTTCTCTATTTTATGATCCCACCAGTTCTTGCTTACAGGCAAATGATATTTCTTGCAGATCTTCCAATGCATCATTGTTGCTACTTTGTCATGCCCCTGCTTGTAGTCAGTCTGTGCGATCTTCTTGCAGCAGCTTACCAGGTGGTCCACTGTTTCTTCAGCTTCTTTGCATAGGCGGCACTTACTGTCTGTTGCTGTCTTCTCAATTTTGACTTTGTATGCATTTGTCCTTAAGGCTTGGTCTTGTGCAGCCAGAATTAGTCCCTCGGTCTCTTTCTTCAATTTTCCTGCGCTTAGCCGTTGCCAGGTCTTGTTATTAACTGCTTTCCCAGCTACTTTTTTAATGTACTGGCCATGTAGTGCTTTGTCTTCCCATGCCTCTATTCTGTTCTTTATTTGGTCTTTCTTGTAGGCCAGTTTGGTCTCTCCAGTAGTCAGTAAGCCTTCCTCATATACTAATTTCAGTGCATTTTCATCATTGTCCTTCAGATATTCTTCCAAAGCCATTTCCTCTTCTTCAACCATCTGATGTACTTGCAGCATTCCACGCCCACCTATTTGCCTTGGTAGGTAGAGTCTGTCAATGTCACTGCATGGATGAAGGGCATAATTCATTGTCATTATTTTTCTGGTCTTCCTATCCATTGCTTTTAGTTCTGCTTGAGTCCAGTCCACTATTCCAGCTGTGTATCTAATGACTGGAATTGTCCAGGTGTTGATTGCCTTCATGGTATTTCCTCCATTGAGTTTGGACTTTAAGATCTTCTTCATTCTCTTGATGTATTCACCTCTAATCTTTTTCTTGACTTCAGTGTGCTTGATGTTGTCAGCTTGAAGGATACCCAAGTATTTGTAGTAATCTTCCACATCCAGATTCTTAATGTTATTTTCGTGGGGCATCTTGATTCCTTCAGTTTTCACTATTTTTCCTTGTTTGATAGTAAGTGTGGCACATTTGTCCAAGCCAAACTCCATTGCAATATCTTGGCTATATATACAGACAGTGTTGAGCAGCGATTCTATTTCAGTTGATGTTTTTCCATACAGCTTCAGATCATCCATGTAAAGGAGGTGGGATAGTCTGGCAGATGTTTTTGATGTTTGATAGCCATGTCCTGCGTTATTCAGTATTGTTGACAGAGGAAACAGTGCAATAACAAATAGTAGTGGTGATAATGAATCTCCTTGAAATATTCCTCTCTTGATATTACCTCTCCAAGTCTCTCACCATTGACCTGCAACTCTGTCTTCCATTGTGCCATCGATCTCTGCACAAATTTTCTGATGTTTTACTGACTCCTGTTATTTCTAGGCACTTGATTATCCAGTCATGTGGCAGAGAGTCAAATGCCTTTTTATAGTCAATCCATATCACATTTATGTTAGTCTTCCTTTTCTTGCAGTTTACCAAGATCATTTTGTCTATTAGGAATTGATCTTTTGTTCCTCTGTGATTGGGGTGGTTTCCTTTCTGCTCAGGTGGAAAGAGATTGTTTTCAACTAGATGCTGTTGTACTGCATCAGCTACCACATGAGTTAGCAATTTGAAAGTTGTTGGTAAGCAGGTAATTGGCCTGTAGTTGCCTGGTATTGCCCCTTTTGCTGGATTTTTCATTATTAGGTATGTTTTCCCAGTTGTTAGCCACTTTTCAATTTCTCCTCCTTGTAGTATATTGTTGAACTGCTTGGCAATGAGTGGGTATATAACAGTTAGATGTTTCAACCAAAACCCATGCAGTTCATCTTCACCTGGTGCTGACCAATTTTTTTTTCTTCCTTGCTCTTTTTTCTACCATTTTTGTTGTTATTACTAGTTCTTTCATTTCAACTTCTGTTTTATTTGCATCCACCTCTTTTAACCAAGCCGCATCCTTGTTGTATTTCTTTGGGTTATCCCATATCTGCTTCCAGAACTGCACTGTTTCTTCCTTATCAGGTACTGGCTGATTCATTGCAGTTTCTCCATTGATGGATTGGTAGAAACGTTTCTGATTGGATTGAAATTGGAGGTTCTGCCTATAATTTGCAATTCGAGCTTCGTATCTGCTGATTTTCCTGGCTATAGCTGTTATTTGCTGCTTTATTATTTCCAGTGCATCCTAGATCTTCCTTGTTTCTATCCCTCTGTTAATGCAGCCAAGCGCTGTGTTGGCTTTTTTGGCAGCTGCAGTGCACTGCTGGCTCATATTTAAGTGATTGTCCACTAGGACTCTGAGATCCCTCTCACAGTTACTACTATTGAGCAAGGTACCCCCTATACTATACCTGTACATTTGGTTTTTCTTGCCTAAATGTAGAACCTTACTTTTTTCACCATTGAATTTCATTTTGTTAGATAGTGCCCAATGTTCAAGTCTGTCCAGGCCCTCCTGTATCTTAAGCCTGTCTTCTGGAGTGTTGGCTATTCCTGCCAGCTTGTCATCCGCAAATTTGATGAGTTCCCCATCTATCCCCTTGTCCAAATCGTTGATGAAGATGTTGAAGAGCATTGGGCCCAGAACAGAGCCCTGGGACACCCCACTACACACTTCCCTCCATATAGATGCGGTTCCATTGAGGACCACACGCTGAGTATGGCTGGTCAGCCAGGTACGAATTCATCTGGTGGTGATGCTGTCTAACCCACATTTTTCTATCTTATCAAGTAGTAGGTTGTGATCTACTTTATCAAATGCCTTACTGAAGTCCAAGTAAATTATATCCACAGCATTCCTCTGATCCACTAATTTTGTCACTTGGTCAAAGAATGCAATAAGGTTTGTCTGGCATGATCTGTTTTTGACAAACCCATGTTGGCTTTTATTAGTGATTTTGTTTGTCTCTAGGTGTTTGCTGATTCGTTGTTTGATTATCTTTTCCAGAATCTTCCCAGGTATTGAGGTCAGGCTGATAGGTCTGTAATTTCCTGGATCCATTTTTTTTTCCTTTTTTGAAGATGGGAACTACATCAGCTCTTTTCCAGTCCTCTGGTAGTTCCCCAGTGCTCCGGGATCTTTGAAAAATATAGTTCAGTGATTCTTAGATCACATCTGCCAGCTCCTTGAGAACCTTGGGGTGTAATCCATCTGGTCCTGGTGATTTGAACTCGTCTAGGCTGGACAGGTGCTCACTTACCATTTTCTTGCCTATCTTAACTTGTGTTTCTATTCTGTTTTTTATGGCACTATTTTTAATAGGTTGGTCTGTTTTTTCCCTTTGTGTAAAGACAGATGCAAAAAATGAGTTAAATAGTTCTAGATGCTCAATTATTCTTTGTATCAATTCTTTTATTTCTTTAGTTAGAGGGTTTTGTTCTTCCTGAGGAAGAGGTGCCTGGTTTCCAAATGAGAACAGTTGTATATCTCTGCTGGATTCCTTCATTGCCAACTCCCCCTTGTTTGCCTCTACATTCTAAATTACTTCTGGCAAGGCTTTAATTTCTTTGCCCTGGGTAAACCTTTGCAGTTCGTCCAATTCTGTTTCTGTGAATACTTTATTTCGTATTATAAATCGGCGTTGATCTGCTAGTCTCTGTTCTGTTATTTCTGATTCTGGATGTTGTTCTTTGCAGAACTGGTGCGTTCTTCTTCTTGTTGGACTTGATCTGCAATAACAGATCATTATTTTTTTGTTTTCAATCACTGTGTATTTGTGACGGGTAAACACCTTTTCTTCCAGTAGTTCTGCAGCTGCTGGCCCTGGTTGCTCAGCCAACAGTCCTGAGTCCGGTAACCCATTTTTCACCAGATATCCAGGAAACTCCAACATCTAGCATGGACCTTATTAACCCGGGCGACATCTGACCTGGTATCGCTTTCTGAAATTTACGACTCACCATATTTTTTATGGGAGAGACACTCTTTGTCTGACTCCTCTGATGAGACCTGTCCAGTAAGGTTGAACCTCTGGCGTAGTTCTCATCTTCCTCAGAGTACACAAACCCCACAACCACGTCAAGGTACTGCCTCACTGGAGGATTATTATTATTATTATTATTACGGCATATAATTATTTTTAATAAAAGTAATGGTATGGAAAATAATAATAATAATAATAATAATAATAATAATAATAATAATAATAATAATAATAATAATAATAATAATAATAATAATAATAATAATAATAATAATAATAATAATAATAATAATTTTCCAAGGGGGCTGTTGTTGTTGTTATTATTATTATTGTTGTTATTATTATTATTATTATTTTCCATACCATTACTTTTATTAAAAATAATTATATGCCCCAATTTTATAAATTGTATAAATTCCCAATTCTGCTCTAAGGGCAGTAGCTGAAGTCCTTTTATCCACCCTCAACATGCTTCTCACATGATGTGATCGGATTTGTTCTAGTGGTGATATAAATTAAATCCCAAAGTTCAGCTCAATATAAGTGCATAATGGTAACGTTGGTATTTTGTATTTAATAATTCAGTCTAAGGAAGCCACTTACCTATTATTTTTTTTAAAAAATAGTGCCTTCACTTGTGCCTTCAAATATGAGCTCCTTTGATGTTGAGGGAGCCCAGATCCAGTCACAGAGAAAAGTTCCCCCAGGTAAGGAAAGGTGTGAACTTGTTCTGTTGCCTCCTCATCAATTATCCCTATATGGCAATGCTGTCATTTTGCAAAAACCACAACTTTTGACTTTGACTTATCCATAATCAGATAATTATTATGAGAATAGGAGCCAAGTCCTCTTAACAGCACATGCAACCCACATGTCATATTGGCAACACCTTTGTCTTACTTTTTGGTACATATCAATCCTACTTCTCATGGCTCCATTGAGCCCCAAACACACTCTCAGACAAATGATATCTGGGTAGTTGAAGTCTCCCATTACTCTTTTGGTGTGCTTCCTGCATGCATTTGTTAGTTGGCTGGCAAAGAGTTCATCTATTTCATCTGGTTGGTTGGGTGGTCTGTAGTAAACACCTATGGCAATGTCACTTTTGTTGTCTTTTATATTGACCCATATACATTCTGGAGAGATTTTGTCTTGGGTCATGTGCATTTCTGCAGATATGTAGTGTTCTCTTACGTATAGTGCAACTCCCCCTTCTCTTTTTATAGACCTGTTTCTTTTGAACAATTTGTATCCATCCATCTGTCCATTCCATTCATGGGTTTCATCTCACCAAGCTTCTGTTATGCCAACTATGTCATACCCTCCCTCATGTACTTTTGCTTCTAGTTCGCCCTGTTTGTTCCCCAAGCTTTGAGCATTTGTGTATAAGCATTTAAGATTTTTATGCCTGTCCATGAGGGTGTTTCCTGTGTTTCCTAGTGGTTGTTTGAATTCTTTTTTTTCATCTCTGCTTACCTCATTGTTGGATTTGCTTTCTTGAGATTTGTGATTGGTTTTGGGTTCTAGAGTTTCGAGAGATTGGTTGCCCTCCCTCCTCA
This sequence comes from Azemiops feae, assembly GCA_023970755.1. Lineage (NCBI taxonomy): Eukaryota > Metazoa > Chordata > Lepidosauria > Squamata > Viperidae > Azemiops > Azemiops feae. The sequence continues at coordinate 25,333 of JALGBA010000222.1, forward strand.
GAAACTCCTATTATGAGAATAGGAGCCAAGTCCTCTTAACAGCACATGCAACCCAAATGTCATATTGGCAACACCTTTGTCTTACCTTTTGTTACATATCAATCCTAATTCTCATGGCTCCATTGAGCCCCAAATCACACTCTCAAACAAATGAACAAAAATGGGATGGAAGGGACCATGGAGGTTTTCTAGTCCAAACCCCTGCCCATAGCAAAAGATCCAATACCAATCCAGACAAAAGGAATGTCCAGCCTCTTTTTGAAAATCAGCATTAATGGAGCACCAACAACTTCACGAGGCAAGACGTTCCACTGGTTAATTGTTCTCACTGTCACTGCTTGTAGAAAGGGCTTTGAGCAGGGTCAACATCCTGAGCTCCATTTGAAGGGCAGTCAATTTCTTCCATAATATTTCTTTGTTTACTGTGTCAAATGCTATAAAGGCAGCAAATCATTATTTCCTCTGACTGATATTTTTATAGTTAGATGGTTCAAGACAAAAGAACTGTCAATACTGGATCACATCTGCCTAAAGACTGCTGGTTCTTCTACAAGGAATCCACTTTTCATCCATCTACTATCAATTCTTTTCAAGTGGAAGTTTGCATATATTTTAGTCACAATATCTGTTAGGGAAATGGGCCTGGAATTGCTAGGGTCCTTTTTATTCCCTTTTTAATATATAGGAATTACAATTGCCATCTTTGACCCAAATGGGTATGGCGGATATTATTTATATGTGTAAATGTATCTGTCAATGGACGGTCCCACCAGTTGGGATATTTCTTGAATTGTTCAGCTGCTAGAAATTCCTCTCCAGAGGCCATATTGCTCTTCAAACCTTTTATGATGAATTTGATCATGAGAATTTTAGGGCAAAATTAGTTGATACGTTGCCTAACATATTTGTAGATTTTTAATAAAATGGTTGGTTAATGTTAGTGGCCCCTAAAGGTTCATAATACATATGTTTTATCATCAGTAGGAAAGGTAATCCTGTAGGAGTCTGTTTAAAAATCTGAGATTTGGTCATGATTAAGGATATCATTATTTTGGCTAATACCATGTAAACAAATGTGAGTTTTCATCAGTACTGCACATTCCTATTATATAGAAGATCCTTTGATTGAACACAGAGCCTCTCCTCGCCTTCACAAGTGTGAGCAATTCACAACTCTGAGCAATTGGGATGATGTCATCAAAAGACAGGTCTCTTTTGATCCTTGCTTCCTCCCGACTGTATATCCCAATCCTTATTTATAACACTTACAAATGCCATGGTGAAAAGATTATTTGCAGCAGAACCAGTTCTTAAACACCCTGATCCTGAGGAACCTTTCATCATCCAAGCTGATGCTAGTGATGTTACGGTGGGCACAGTCCTCCTACAAAAAAACCTTAGGGGGGATGTGCAGCCCTGCGCCTACACTTCATGAAAGCTTTCAGAAAGAGAGAGGAGATGGACTGTTTGGGAGAAAGAGGCTTTTGCGGTAAGATGGCCAGTATTAACTTGGCGTCATTTCTTGGAAGGGAGTAAAATGACTTTTGAAGTATAGACTGATCATTATTATTATTAAAAATAATCTTGAATTCCATAGAGAAGAGACGGTTGGATCTATCGCTTACACACCAACACCCCACTCACTTTACAGAAAGGGAAGGACAAACACAAACCTGTGGGACTTTGTAGGTGCCTGCTAATGTAGACATCTGGATGGATCTGTCTGTGTCAGCTCCATCAATAAGAGCCAAAAGCTTGTCCTTCCTTCCACAGCTGTAGTTGGGAACATTGGCTTCTCCAGTAGAGAGCATGTCCAGCAAGGCATCTGAAGTGCCAAGGGTGTTATCATAGTTGTCATGGATATTGTAGCCAAGTGTGAGATTGTGCAGGAGCTGGGGATTCTCCTTCAGCAGTTTAATATTGCAAATCATGGGTAGTATTTCTAGCTTTCCATAGGATGAACTAGTGTAAAACCATGAGCATGTTAATATTAGCATCATCAACAGCAACAACAACAACAATACTTTTTTTCCATTTCATAATCTTTTTTCTCTACAAACTAGCTGAAACATAAGCCAATATTGATCCAAAACTAGAGGCAAATGATAGTCACCCATCACCCTTTAATATTTTTAGTGTTGAGGATGGGGATAGTCATCAAAAAGGTTTAACAAATCAGAAACATACAATTATTTTTAGCAATACTAATATTCACAGCCCAGAATAATTCAGTCATTAAAGAAGAACCACCATTAAAGGAAGGAGATTTTTGATAAGTGACCCAGAGAAGCTGTTCTAAAAACAAGTCATCTTCTATTCCTTTAAACATCAGACATTGCATATCAGTTGGTTATAAAAATATGGAAATGGTCGGGCAAAGGAAATTAGAACCATTTCAATCATTACTTTCAACCAAAGTCAATATTCCAGTCATGAATTTAGGATTGAACAGAGAGAGAAAAATAATGTGGACTTCTTTCAGGTTTCATTTGCCTCATGTTTCTACTCAGAAAATAAGGCAAAAGGGACAGGATGTGTTAATCAAAAGGATTCAAAAAATTTGTCAGATTCTGCAATATAAGAGTAAGTAAAACAAGAAGAAAAAAAGAAGAGTGTTAGAACTGCAGATGGAGGGAATGAAACTCCATTGCATGACTTACAGCTGAATCTGACTAGAAGGAGCCATGTTGAAAGGTAATGTTGCAGGTGTTATTTCTGATGCAGAGATGACTATACCAATGAGAAGATCTCCTGGCCTATAATAGCCCCATGGCTTTTCTCCATCCTGGTGGTCCAAATTCAGTGGGCACTTCATTCTCAGCTTCCCAGAGAGTGGCTGGGATACCAGCAGCATCAGAAGCAGAAGCAGAAGCAGGAGATCCATAATTCATTGGGTGGAATCAATCTCCTTCCTCTTTCTAAAAAACAATTAGAATTCAAAGCACTCTGATAGGGTGGAATATCCAGTGGCTTTCCTGATTCAAACAGAAAAACCAAGATTCACCTGAAAGAGAGAGAAAATATATTCAAGAGCACAGCTCCTGTCTGTCCTGTATTGTGAGCAACAAAAAGCATAGCCTGTGATATTTATTCTTTTCTGATGCAAGATCCCTTCCATGTTGCTTCAGTCTCATGTTTACATGAAAGGCAGTCACTGGAGACATAGGAGAAGAGGTCTCAGAGACAGGGATGGTGATGATTGCAGTGAGAAGGAGCTTCTGCTCTTGGGACCCTGAACTTCTTCCATGTAAGGAGGGGTAGCTGGAGAAAAGCACATTAGAGAAAAGTCACAGATACACCCCTTGGGGCAGTGTTCTGTAGTGGTCTTAGTCCTTCCTGTTAGGATACGTCCAGAAAGTCATGCTGGAGCGAGATACTTCAAGAGCCAGAAAAGTGACTTCTGCTGTCCTTCAATGGGGTCTCTTGCCTCCAGAGGCTGCTAGGGAAGGTCACCCAGAGTTATGGAGTTTGGGGCCATTCTAGGTTGGTGACACTTAACTCTAGTGCTGCCTGTGCTTTATCTCCATGGAAGCACTCACTATCCTTGAACCCAGCCTACTGATAAGAGTTTGGGATTTTCTTTTCAATATGATTTCCATGTATCAATCCTAATTTGGAGTTGATTTTATAATTCCTTGTTGTCATGGTTCCGATAGAAGAAACCAGTAAAAGAACTTCAAGGCAAGAATTCTTCCTTAAAGAACATTTTATTTAGGAAACAAAGTATCGGCACTTACATAGTTGAACCCAAGAATCAGATTCCCTCCTCCTAGATACAAAGTAACAAATTGCAATTCCCACCCCACAAAAGCTATCATAAATCACATTCCCAAATTAGCACAAAACGCGGGCTTTTCTCTCCAGCCCCTCAGCTCGCCAAAACCTTATCAGAACACATCTTTGAGTTCCCACACTTCTACATTGTTATGGCTAGCTAAACCCTCAGGCATTTACCCCATCCCCCCTTATACATCTGAACTCTAAAAGAATAGAAAGGCACATTAACAGCAAAAGTAAAAATGGCTGCTGGTTCTCAGTTGTCAGACATCCATTGTCACAGCATTGACACTTATAACTGAAGTGAAATTTCATTTGCCATCTGTTGTAGAAACATCATTTTTTGCATGAGAGCTGGCTAAGAGGCAGGATAGCACCATTGGCACAGACAGAGAAAATTGTAGAGTGGGTAGAAGTTTTAGTTTCCTTGACACTTTCTGTGTTGTCTTTCCATACTGATACAATGAGAGCCATTAAATTTTGATGTTTCTTGGTTTAAATAAAACAATTGTGCTGTTAGGTCTGCAGTTGAGATGCAGTGCATTGGATGGTGTGACCTGATTCCTTGCCACAACCACCCGGAAGTTGGTTTAGGGGGACCTGGTGGCAGTTCCTCTGGTTGCGTAGATGCACTTGGTGTTTTGCAACTCCTGTGACATTCCCATCTCTGAGGTTTTTTTTGTCCCCCCTAGAAGACTTCCATGTGCTTATAGTTTGGATGCCCTGTGTTCTGGTTTATCTTGGTTGATTGTTGATTATTTTTCTTACTTGGAGGGGGGATGTTAATATATACAGCTCGGGGGCTTCCAATTTGCGATCGCGGCGCTGGCGGACGTGCCGGGAGAGCGCTCTCTCCACCGTCCGGTTTCCCTCCATAGGAAGACCCTAGAAAGGGTCGAAAGTCGCCCTGGAGGGACGACCACCGCTGAGGAGGACCCTCGACAGATTGTAGAACATGGCCGATCACCAAGCCGTTCCAGCTGAAAGCCAAAAGCACTACTAAGCACAATGAAAGCAATGTGGAGGAATTGGGTGAGACCTTACCTTACCTTTCTTGCTTCCCAACTACTCTCCTGTAAAAGCCTTTGGAAATTCTTTTTTTTCCCCTCTTAATTCTGCGGCTTCTGCCTACTCTGGGAATATAAAGCTAAAGAAAAAAAATTGAACAACTAAACTAAATGACTAAATATTTGGACTTGTAATTTTTGGATACCTGGGGTCCCAAAAGGTTTCTATTCCTAAAGAGACTTATTATTTTACCTATCTGCTAAGCTGAAAAAAAAAGAATATTTCTTTCTTCCTTTTTTAAACTGGATAAAAGCCCAACTTGAGTTTGGGAAAAGATTTTACATGTTACTGGGGACATCTTGTGGTGAAATCTGGTAGAGCAAGTGATTTTTTTCTGACTGGGAGACTTGTGAGACTAAGATTTGTCCTTGACATTATCAAAAAAGATAAGAATTTGAAACAGCTGGGTAGTGAAAATAACTCTATAGTGGAGGTGGACATTTATTGACTTTTATCAAAAATAGCCTCCACTAAAGGACTATCTGTAAACACCACAGAAATGGAGGAATACCACGCACAACTTAACTACAAACTTATACTGCAAAAAACCCTACAGGCTACTGAGCTAATAAATTCCAGACTGAAAGATAAAGGTGCCACTTTAAAGCTACAAAATGCAGCCCAGACTTCAACTGATGAACTTACAACTCAAAAGGCAACAGAAGAAGAAGGAATTAACACTAAAGTGGACTTTAAAGAATACCAGCTACAACCTACTCAGAACCCTGATAACCAAACCTTGCTTTCAACCAAAAAAGCTGCAATTCTAACAGCAACAGAAACTGAAGAAAGCAACACTAAGACGGAAGGTGCTGAAGACCTACATACACAGTACATTGAGAATTTAGATAACCCAGATAACCAAACAACAACCACAACATTGAATATGACTTTTTATTTAAATCAGCTGAAACCGGAAGAAGAAGAAGAAGACCAGCCTGAACTCACGACAAATATATTAAGCCAAATATGGAGAGTCAAATTATTAGGCCAACAATCTAATGACTATGAAGGGACTAGCTTCCTTGAAAAGTTGATAACTGGATGGTCTCCCTTGATTCAAATGACATGTGCAGGAATGAAGGGAGATCCACCCGAGGATTTAAAGGCACTGCTATGGAAGCCTGCTTGGCACAAAAGGAAGGCTAGAGTTAGACTTAAAAATGGGTTTTTTTATGTGACCTTTAATGGAAGAGCCTAAAATTTCACTTAATGGGCTAAGGAGATTTTAAAAGACATTAATTGATTTAATATTTAGGATTTAGACCTATAAGGGAAATAAAAATTAGTTATTAGAATAATAGTTTTGAATTATAATATAGAAGATGGATTGAGACGATAAAGGTTATTTTATTAGTAAGTGATGATATTAGGATGAGAAATAGAATATGATTGTGAAATAAAGTAAGAATTTATCTGAATAAATAATAAGCGTATTTTAGATATGATAACTATTTTGTAATGAACTAAGGGAACTGTGGGCTATCCGAAACCTAAATACTATGAACATTAAGCTAACTGGAATACTGTAACTGAAATTAGATAAAAGTTAAAAACAGGATATGGAGGGGTATAAGTCAAAAGATATTGATAAATGTTTCAACTGACTGAGTTATAACTAGCAATGTATTAATTTGAATGTGATATAATAATCAAGGGAAACAGAGAGGAAATTTTTGATGATGTAACCTGACATATGTATGAAAGAGCTTGTTATTGGACTATGGATACCCAATCACCATGTTGCTTCCTTAATACCTGGAGCTTTGTAAAATTGGAAAATTAATAAAACTTGTTTTAAATATACATGTGTGTGTGTGTGTTTTCATAGATTTTCACGGGTACAGGTATGCAGGTCTTGGCGTACTCGGGTCTTTTCCCGTGTAAGATTGAGAGTATCTTGGCGACATTTCGACGAGGTCCCACTCGCCATCTTCAGGCTGGTCTCTTCGGCTTCGTGCTTGTGCGAGCAAAGCATGATCGGAGCTGCCGTCCTTCTATAAATATTGGAGGGGTGTGTGGCGTGTTGGCTTTGTTGCTGTAAGCGGGTTGGTTGGCTGTGTTGTTACATCTTGATTGGAAGATGGAATTGATGTAAGCAAATTAGTCAGTTGTTTGGTAACATCCTGTGTAGCTGAGGTGCTGGCTGTGTGCCCATTGTTCTTTTGTACCTGGGTAATGGGCTGTGTGGTAACATTCTGAGCTCTATTGTAGTGATATCCTGAGTCCTGTGCTGCCACATCATGGGGGGTAGGCTGCGTTGTAACATACTGAGCCTTTGCGATGTAACCTCCTGAGTTCTGTGATGTAATGTCCTGAGTAGATGGCTGTGATGTAACATCACGGGCTTTGGTTTGGCTCCGAGTTTGCGGTCTGGCCATGTGTTCATGGCGTGTGTCAATTTGCTTTGTGTGGGGGTCGGCGGGGGGTACAGCAGTTGGTGATGCCGCCGTGGTGTGGATTCTGGATGATGGTTGCATTTCGTCTATGGGATGGGTTTGGGTTTGAGTCTGGTGAGGGTGATTGGTGGTGGTGTCCTGTGTTGTTTTGGGTCCGGTGTCGGTTTTTGTGGCTGGGACTCGTTTGTTGACTAGGGCTAGTTTCCAGATGTCTGGTAGGCGGGAGGTATCGTCGTGTTTATTCATGTTGTGGGGGTGTTTCTCTATTTCGATGGCTTCCATAAGGTACCAAATTAATCTCCAAAACTGAACACTTCAACGAGAATAATTACCAGACATCTGGGAAAAAACTATTTTGTGTGAATGCGGCCCTTAGAAGAAGATAAGGGCCATACCCAGGTTCAACCTCCAGAAATAAACCACGGTTAAAAGTTGCAAGTGTGAATGCAGCCATTGGTGAAGTGAGCAGGTTAAGTGGGTTGTATGTAGTGGTGGGATTCAAATATGTGAACAACTGGTTCTTTGTGTGGATTCCGCTTCCGGAAGTCCATTCTGGGCCTGGGCAACAAAAAATTAGCTACCGGTTATGCCGAACTGATGCAAACTGGCAGAATCCCACCACTAGTTGTATGGCTATGATCAAAGGTAGTCTGGTGTAGTGGTCAAGACATCAGACTAGTAACCAGGAATGACTGAGATGCTATAGGATGCCTGTGGGCCTTCCTGGCAAGGGCAGGGAGGGCGCTCTGGAAGAGAGAAGGGAAGGCAGAGCCCCCAACCCAATCCAGTCAGGGCAGCCTTGGGTGTGCTCAGAAACCTCTCTTCTGAGGGAGGGGCCCTCTTCATATATGGGGGGGCTGTTGAGCATCACTAACATCACAGTCAGCATTGTCAACACAGAGCAAAAAGTTTCTTTGCTTGCTTCCTTCCTTCTCTCTACTCTTTGACTCTTTGGTGTCAGTAATTTGTAGATTTTGAACCCACCTAGAACTAAGGAGAAATTTCCTGACAAAACAATTAATCAGTGGAACAACTTGCCTCCACAATCTGTGGCTGCTCCAACACAAGGTTTTCAAGAAGAGACTGGACAGCCACTTGTCTGAAAAAGGGATTAGGCTAGAAGATCTCCAATGTCCCTTCCAACTCAGGAATGCAGTATATTTAGCAAATTAAGTTGTTAAAGGGGGTAGAGACTTGAGGGCAGAGGTGGTTAGGTAATTTTTCTTTCGGTGTGTGTGTGAAAGATGAACAAATTTGTCTCTAAACAGCTTTTTTGTGTTCTTTATTGAAGAAATGTGGGTTTTGGAAGGAGGGGGAGGGTCAAAACCAGGGAAAGGTTTCAGGAAGCTCATCTGAAGCTGCCCCATCGTCATGCAGTGTCTGGTTTCCCAAGCCTAGGAAGAGCCAGGAGAGCTTTGCAGTCTCCCAACAGCCTGAGGATCAGGGTGGAAAGCTTCAAAAGCAGCCGCCATTTCTACAAGGACTTGGAGTATTGGAAATGGTGGCCACTTCCGGCAGGCCTGAGGATCAGGCCCAAGCACTGCAGAGTCCCGTTGAGGCAGGATCGAAGCGGAAGAGGCTTCCAGCCAGAGGGAAAGATGTTACCCAGCCACATCTGGAAGACCGGAGGACCCCCAACACTTCTATACGTTAAAGAGGGGCTTAGTGGGGGCATAAGGGAGTCAAGGAGAAGCTGAAGAAAGAGCTCACATTTGGGGAAAGGAGCTGGCAAGGGGGGCTCTTGTTTGGGGGGGTGACCACAGCAGGCAGGAACATGGCTGCATTGGAATTCAGCTCTTATTTTCCCCAGGGTTTCCCACACTTTGATGTGAAGGAAGACAGACAGCCCTGATCTTGAGTGGGGAGGAAAGTCCCAAGTTTGAAATCTTCCAGTGACGCTTTTTGCCTAAAGCCAAGTTCTCCTCCAGGAAAGATTTCCATTTTGGGCCTCCTGGGTCAGAGAGAGAAGCAAACTGCAGCTGATTCCATCTGTCTCTGCCCAAAGTCTCCCCTGGAGGATTCGGCCAAAGAGCAGAGCTGAAACTTTGAGAATAATAATAATAATTCTCACTCTCACCAGAGATCCCCGGCTAATTCAACTAGTTCTTGGACTCAAAGTTTGTTGGGCACTTCTCTGGAGAGAAATGAAAGGGGAATCATCCCCACAGGATTCAAAATGATAGGGCAGAGCTAGAATTAAATCGGTCAGCAAGAATTGAGAGGTTGGAAAGCTCCATGCTTGAAATTGGCCCCAGAGGGATACACGGCACCTGTGGCTGAATAAAAAGAAATCTGATATTTGTTGGCATAGCGGTTAAAGAGAAAAACCTGGGGACTACTTAATGCCTGAACATGTCGCAGAACTGGAATAGCTTCCTACTGAGTTAAAACCAAATTTTACTTTATTTTGAAAGTTAATGTTGAAGGGCAGCAATATAAAAAGACTGATGCAATAGTGTGACCAGGATAAAATAAAATAAAAAAATCTACTAGTTAAAAACTAGTCATCAGGACTTGACATAGTTTTAAAAAAATCACACCCATGTATAGAGAATGAGAGAGAGAAATGAGAGAAATAAAGGATGCCTTTCACCCCACGTAGGGAAGAAAGGGAAGGGAAGGACCCATGTTCCACTGCCACTCCCTTCCACACATTGGGCACTGAGGGGGAAAAGCAAAGTCCAGACTTATCACGTTGCCCATAGAAAAGGCTCAGGAAGGAGGAGGGGAACTGGGGGAACCCTTCACACACCCCATTCTGGGAAGAGACTAACGTGGATTATGGGCTTTGGAGTTGCATTTCAGGGGGAGATGCAGCCAAGGGGGGGTTGTGAAGCTCCAGTTCCTCTTCGTGTGTTTCCAGGAAAGGCTCCTGTCGGGGAGAAGCCATGCAGGGCCTTTGTCTCCAAAGGGGGATCCTGCTTTGCTGGGGAGGGAAAGGTGAGGGGGGTCTCCCTGGAGGGACCCTCTGGGGCTCTGAGGAAGGGGCATCCTGGGAGGCCCTTGTGGCCTCCAAAGTCCCTCCACCCGGGCTCTCCTGGGCAGCCGCTGCCCCCCACTTGCCCAAGCCCCCCCGGAGGAGAAGCTCTTCATTGCAGCCATTTCTGGGTGGGGGGAAGGCCCTTCCAGGACTTCGGCCTCCCCTCCCTCTGTATTTCTGGCAGTTTTTGCCTCTTTCTCATCACACAAAAAACTTTCTAATTTTCTATCCTTATTGGATATTTTCCTCCCCCCCCCCCTTTGTCTTTGCTCATTCAAACTCTTCTCCATGAGTCTGATTGGTGGCTGAGTTCCCAGGCAACCATTGTCTCTTCCCTCCTGCTTGATTGGCTGCTGCTGGGTTGCCATGATGACAGGGGCAGGCCAGGACTAGAGGCAGCCAGGAGGGAGACAGAGGTGTGGGGCTTTTGTCTATGGCTGATGTTCTGTTCTTTGCGTTGGTAAGGCATTGAATAGACCAAGCATTAAACAAGTGCTTCTTTATTAGTTTCAAACAAAACAGAACAGAGCTCACTGGCTCCACCCCTTTTATACAAGGAGCCCAGGGATTTGTAAACCAATGGCTGCACGTCTCTTTTCCCACGCAGAACATTCTTCCCGGGCTTTCAGACACCAAGTCTAGCTAGCAGGCCATGTGGTCTGCTAGCATCTTTGGTGCAATGCCTTGCACCTGCTGTCTCAACAAAGCTCAGTACATTACACCCCTCCCCCCTGGTTTGGAAGTATAATGTACCCATTAAAATAATAATTACTGCCTCCAGTGGAGACTTCCAAAACACTCAAACATCCTAGGGCCTAATAACAACACCCTAGGACCTCTCTAGGACGTGGCGATGCCGCATGTAGTGCAGGACATTGTAATCCTTACAAGGACATTCTTTAGAGTGTGTTCTGAATTCTAGGTTTTCGCTGACAAAACCCTCACGTAGTCCTGCAAGAATTTTGGGGGCCCTCTGGCCCACTCCGATCTTCTCGGAGGTGCAGCGAGTGCACGGCCTGCAAGCTTGCCCACCGGGCTTGGCAGACCGGGGCTTAGGGACCCGCCTAATGTGGTTGGAATTGGAGCATGCAGGCTGGCCAGTTGGCTCAACTCTGCGTGCCGGTTTGGGGTGGAATTCCCCGGAGGGGTGGTATTCACCTGATCGGCATTCTGCCACATGGTGGAATTCCCCGGAGGGGTGGTATTCCCTTGAGGGGTGGTATTCCCCTGATTGGCATAAGTAGCCAGTTGGGAGCGATGTCCCGTAGGTGTGAAACCCACCATTGGAGTGGCTTGGAAAGCCGATTGCGAGCAATGTCCCATGGACGTGGTGCCCAAGTCAGGAGCCGCCTCGATGGCAAACCCCTCTTTAGATAATTGCAGTGATCTGCTGTCACAGCGTGGTTGATCTTCTCGATCAGGATCGAGCGCTTCCTCCCCCCTGAGAGCAGAGCAAGGAGCGGAAGAGTGGCTTGGCAACCTCCAACGAAGCTGGTCAATGTGCCATCTCAGCACGTGACCATCCTCCAATGCCACTTTGTATGAACCCTGCAAACCACAGCTACCACCCACAGAGGGCCTTGACCGTAGTTTTGGGTCCAAACTGGATCACCCACGTTCAATCCCCTCGGTGCCCACGGCTGTGACACCTGTGATGCAACCCGGTCTGGGTGCAATCTATCAAGCTTGGTAATAAGGCGGCGACCCCATCGGAGCTCGGCAGGGCTCTTGCCCGTAGAGGTGCACGGAGTGGTGCAGTGGCAGAGAAGAAAATCTGCCAACCGGTGATGCCAGTTGCCATGCGTGATCCTTTTTAAGGAGTCTTTTGTTGTCCGCACCATACGTTCCACTTGGCCATTTGAAGCTGGGTGGAACGGTGCCGATGTAGCACGTCGAATTAAATTCGCCCGAAGGATTGGAATTCCGACGAAGTAAATTGAGCTCCGTTGTCAGAGACAATTACGTCTGGAAGGCCGTGAGTGGCAAAAATGCTGCGAAGCACCCTGATGGTAATAGTGGTGGTCGCAGCGGACACTGGAACTACTTCCAGACAGTTAGAGTGACTGTCCACTGCAATGAGGAAGAGCTGCCCCTGAAAGGGACCAGCGTAGTCGATATGGATCCTCGACCAAGGAGCATGTGTTGTTTCCCACCTGTGGGTGGGAGCTTGGGGCATTTCTGGCCTGGACTGCTGGCAAATATTTGGACCTGGGCTTCAATGTCTTTATCGAGCCCTGGCCACCAAAGGTAGCTGCACACAAGCACCTTCATGCGGACTATTCCTGGATGTCCCTCATGCAGAGAAACAAGGACTCTAGTCCTCAGTGAGGTCGGGATTACTATACTCCCCCACAGTATACAACCCTTAAAGGTGGATAGCTCATGCTTCTGTTTCCAGAAACTCTGGAATTCCATGCCAGGACACGTGTCCGGCCATCCCGTGAGCACCCAGCTCAACATGTGTGTTAGCGTGTTGTCGTTAGCTGTTTCTGCAGCTACATCCCCTGCATGGAGAGGGGACTCCGGCAAATCTTGAATAGACAGGATATGGTTGGCTGGTGCAGGATCAGGCTCTATTTGTTTTAAAGGCAATCTACTAAGGCTGTCTGCGTGGCCCATTTCTTTGCCCGGTTTGTGAATCAGGCAATAGTCGTAAGCAGAAAGGAATATTGACTATCTCAACATTCTAGGAGAGATGATTTGGGGTGTCTGCTTGTTCGTGGTGAACAACCCCAGAAGCCGCTTGTGGTCAGTGAAGACCATAAAATGGTGGCTATACAAGAAGTCGTGGAACTTCTTGATGCCAGCCACGATTGCCAATGCTTCCTTATCTATTTGAGCATAGTTTCGCTCAGCAGCAAAGTCCTTGAATAGTACGCTATAGGGACTTGTGTCCCATCAGCCCTAAGGTGACTTAGGACAGCCCCAATCCCATACAGGGATCCGTCACAAGCTATGCTAATTGGCAATTGCTTGTTAAAATGAGCCAACACTGCATTGGAAGATAGCAAAGCTTTGACCTCTGCAACACTCTTTTCGTGGACCCTTGTCCACTTCCAAGGGGCCTGTTTGTCCAAGAGCCGGTGTAACGGCTCTGCCACTGCGGCCTTGTGGGGAAGGAAGGCATGGTAGAAATTTAGAAGTCCCAGGAAGGCTTGCAGCTCTCCCTTTGTTTTGGGACTGGGCGCCTGCTGAATGGCTTTCAGCTTTGATTCAGCCGGATGGATGCCTTCGGCATCAATTCTAAACCCTAAGAATTCAGTGGAAGTGACTCCAGTCTTGCACTTCTCTTGTTTGAGCTTCAGCCCCGCTTCGCGGAAATGCCGCAAAATCGCCTGAAGCTTGTCAGCTAAGTTTTTGACTGACTCCCCTGCAATGAGGACATCATTGAAGTATGGGCAGACCCCTGGAATGTTAGAGAGCGTGCATTCCATCACGCTCTGAAATATGCCAGGGGCTACATTCACTCCAAACTGTAACCTTCGAACCTTGAAGGCTCCCTGGTGAGTTAGCGTTTGACCTTTGCAGCAGCACGACCCCACCTTTGTCGCCAATGTTCTGTTCTTTGCGTTGGTAAGGCATTGAATAGACCAAGCATTAAACAAGTGCTTCTTTGTTTCAAACAAAACAGAACAGAGCTCACTGGCTCCACCCCTTTTATACAAGGAGCCCAGGGATTTGTAAACCAGTGGCTGCACGTCTCTTTTCCTGCGCAGAACATTCTTCCCGGGCTTTCAGACACCAAGTCTAGCTAGCAGGCCACGTGGTCTGCTAGCTTCTTTGGTGCAACGCCTTGCACCTGCTGTCTCAACAAAGCTCAGTACATTACAGCTGAGATGTGCCCAGCTTGCTAAAAATAATGCAGAAATGCCTGCAAAAACCTGGATGGCGTAAACATGAGCTGTGAACTTCACCGGTTAATTCAGTTGATGACTCCACCCAGCTCAGGAAATAGGGTTTCTCCCCAATCCAGGTTAAGGAGAGCACACGCTTCCATGATGGTCAGTGGAGTTTGGTATATATAGGGTTTCCTGCCTGAGCAGGGGGCTGGACTAGATGACCTCCAAAGTCCCTTCCAGCTATCTTCTATTCTATCCAATTTTACTGCATCTTCCTCCATTTTATATGTTTATAGTTTCCATTTCATAGACATTTTCATTTCACAAAAGGAAAGCTTTCACATTTGTTCAAAAATGAATTGTAAAATATAATGCCAAAATTAATCTTAATACAAAGTGTTTTCTATTTCAGCTTTCTAATTTCTATAAGCTCTTTATCCACACTATATCCTTTAATGTCAGGGGTTAATCTCAGAGGTTGCCACAAAGAAGAGGGGGTCAAGCTATTCTCCACAGAATCTGGAAGGACAAGAAGCAATGGATGGAAACTAATCAAAGAGAGAAGCAACCTGGAACTAAGGAGAAATTCCCTGTTAGAACAATTAACCAGTGGAACAACCTGCCTCCAGAAGCTGTGAATGCTCCAACACTGGAAGTTCTTAAGAAGAGATTGTACAACCACTTGTCTGAAATGGTATATAAACCAAGGATGACCACAGCCCCTACTCCACTTCTCTGGGCTCACAGCTGAGGGAAACCCACAAAGTAAATGGCCACATTTGGAACTGAGGAGAGGTTAAATGCCCTCAGGGCACAACTGGGCTTCAGTGAGACATGGCAGGTAACAGCGGAAACAAAAGAAGCCATGTTACACATCCCCTTGGCATTCAAAAACAACAGCCGGTACCTGGAGCCACCAAAGATCTGGTAACCAGGCATTGAGAGCGGAAAGTGAAGACCTTACAGTGGGACAACTTTCAGCTAATAGAGTTAGGATATTGGTCATCCTATGCTCCTCATTGTAAGGATGGACCTGCCCATCCCATCAGCTCCCCCTGTCACTCAAACCCCCAGTTCTCCCTTCTAGGCCAAGCTGTCCATAATAACATCCCCCCTCCAGATGAGAAACATAATCCATCAACAATCGACCAAGATAAACCAGAACACAGAGACTCTGAACTGTACATCTGAAGCACTTGGATGTCTTCTGGGGTGGAGTTTCAAGCAAAACCTCAGAGATGGGAATGTCACAGGTGTCGCACCACACCAAGTGCATCTACACAACCAGAGGAACTGCCACAGGGTCCCCCTAAACCAACTTCTGGGTGGTTGTGACAAGAAACCAGGTCACACCATCCACCGCTGCCACCATCTCAGCTGCAGACCACACAGCACAATTTTATTACTTAAACCAAGAAAATTTAATGGCTCTCATAATATCAGTATGGAAAGACAACACCAAAAGTGTCAAGGAAACTAAAACAAAAATTTCTATCCACTCTACAATTTTCTCTCTCTTAGCCAATGATGTGATCCATGTGCTGTCACTTTCCTGCTTCTTAGTCAGCTCTCATGCAAAAATTGATATTCCTAGAACAGATGGCAAATAAAATTTAACTTCAGTTATAAGGAATTATAAAATCAGCTCCAATTTAAGATTAATATATGGAGATCTCATTAAAAATGAGGAGGACATGTTACTCTCTACAAAGCACCAGAGGGCAACACAAGAAACAATGGCTGGAAACTGATCAAAGAGAGAAGCAACCTGGAATTAAGGAGAAACTTCCTGACAGTGAGGACTATTAACCTGTGGAACAGCTTGCCTCCAGAAATCATGGGTGCTCCATCACTGGAGATTTTTAAGGCTAGACAGTCACTTGTCTGAGATGGTATAGGTTCTCCTGCTTGAGCAGGGGGCTGGATTAGAAGACCTCCTAGGTCCCTTCCAGCTCTATTCTATTGTATTCTTATTCTAAAAGAAAATCCCAGAGAGGCCCTACTCTTAATATTAGGCTGGGTTCAAGGATACTGAGTGCTTCCATGGTGTTAGAGCACAGGCATCACTATGGTTAAGTGTCACCAACCTAGAGTGGCACCAAACTCCATAACTCTGGGTGACCTTCCCTAGCAGCCTCTGGAGGCAAGAGACCCCATTGAAGGACAGCAGAAGTCACTTTCCTGGCTTTTGTACTATCTCCATCCAGCATGACTTTCTGGACGTGTCCTAACAGGAAGGACTAAGACCACTAGAGAACACTGCCCCAAGGGGTGTATCTGTGACTTTTCTCTAACATGCTTTTCTGCAGCTCCCCCTCTTTACATGGAAGAAGTTTAGGGTCCCAAGAGCAGAAGCTCCTTCTCACTGCAATCATCACCATCCCTGTCTCTGAGGCCTCGTCTCCTATGTCTCCAGTGACTGCCTTTGATGTAAACATCAGACTGAAGCAACATGGAAGGGATCTTGCATCAGAAAAGGATAAATATCACAGGTTATGCTTTTTGTTGCTCACATTACAGGACAGACAGGAGCTGTGCTCTTGAATATATTTTCTCTCTCTCTCAGGTGAATCTTGGTTTCTTTGTCTGAATCAGGAAAGCCACTGGATATTCCACCCTATCAGAGTGCTTTGAATTCTAATTCTATTTTTAGAAAGAGAAAGGAGATTGATCCTCCCCCATGAATTATGGACCTCCTGATTCTGCTTCTGCGTCTGATGCTGCTGCTTGCCCAGCCACTCTCTGGAAAGCTGAGAATGAAGTGCCCACTGAATTTGGACCACCAGGATGGAGAAAAGCCATGGAGCTATTATAGGCCAGGAGATCTTCTCATTGGTATAGTCATCTCTCCATCAAAAATAGCACCTGCAACATTACCTTTCAACATGGCTCCTTCTAGTCAGATTCAGCTGTAAGTCGTGCGATGGAGTTTCATTCCCTCCATTTGCAGTTCTAACACTCTTCTTTTTTTCTTCTTGTTTTACTTACTCTTAGATTGCAGGATCTGACAAATTTTTTGAATCATTTTGATTAACACAGCCTCTCTCTTTCCCTTGTTTTCTGAGAATAGAAACATGAGGCAAATGAAACTTGAAAGAAGTCCACATTATTTTCCTCTCTCTGTTCAATCCTAAATTCATGACTGGAATACTGACTTTGGTTGAAAGTAATGATTGAAACGGTTCTACTTTCCTCTGCCCAACCATTTCCATATTTTTATAATCGACTGATATGCAATGTCTGATTTTTAAAGGAATAGAAGATGACTTGTTTTTAGAACAGCTTCTCTGTGTCACTTATCAAAAATCTACTTCCTTTAATGGTGGTTCTTCTTTAAAGACTGCATTATTCTGGGCTATGAATATTAGTACAAAATAATCATATGTTTCTTTTTGAGGACTATCCCCATCCTCAACACTAACACTATTAAAGGGTGATGGGTGACTATCATTTGCCTGTAGTTTTGGATCACTATTGTTTCAGCTAGTTTGTAGAGAAAAAAAGATGATTAAATGGAGAAAAAGTATTGTTGTTGTTGTTGCTCTTGATGATGCAAATATTAACATGATCATGGTTTTACACTAGTTTATCCTATGGAAAGCTAGTATTACTACCCATGATTTGCAATATTGAACTGCTGAAGGAGAATCTCCAGCTCCTGAACAATCTCACACTTGGCTACAACATCCATGACAACTATGATAACATCCTCGGCACTTCAGATGCCTTGCTGGACATACTCTCTACTGGAGAAGCCAATGTTCCAAACTACAGCTGTGGAAGGAAGGAGAAGCTTTTGGCTCTTGTTGATGGAACTGACAGAGACAGCTCCATCCAGATGTCAACATTAGCAGGCACCTACAAAGTCCCACAGGTTTGTGTTTGTCCTTCCCTTTCTGTAAAGTGAGTGGGGTGTTGGTGTGTAAGCGATAGATCCAACCGTGTCTTCTCTAGGTAATTCAAGATTATTTTGAATAATAATAATGATCAGTCTATACTTTAAAAGACACTTTACTCCCTTCCAAGAAATGGTGCCAAGTTAATAATGCAAATCTCACCGCAAAAGCCTCTTTCTCCCAAACAGCCCATCTCCTCTCTGTTTCCGAAAGCTTTCATGAAGTGTAGGCGCAGGGCTGCAGATCCCCCTTAAGGTTTTTTTGTAGGAGGACTGTGCCCACTGCAACATCACTACCATCAGCTTGGATGATGAAAGGTTCCTCAGGATCAGGGTGTTTAAGAACTGGTTCTTCTGCAAATAATCTTTATACCCTGGCATTTGTAAGTGTTATAAATAAGGATTGGGATATACAGTCGGGAGGAAGCAAGGATCAAAAGAGACCTGTCTTTTCACGACATCATCCCAATTGCTTAGAGGCTTCTGCTGCACACTTGTGAAGGCGAGGAGAGGCTCTGTGTCCAATCAAAGGATCTTCTGTACAATAGGAATGTGCAGTACTGATCGAAAACTCACATTTTTTTACATGGTCTTAGCCAAAATAATGATATTCTCTTTTTTTTTTTTTTTTAATATTTTTATTTTTTAAGACAACAAAACATAACACACATAGACATACAATGTATACTCCTTTTTTTTTAAACAGCAATTTCGTAACTGTAATCTTCTATTATTTACATTTTCCCCCTTTATTCTTCTTTTTAAAAAAATATTTGTCCTTGTTGTCCCATTGTTTCTTATTTCCATTTTCTTCGTTCATACTATATTTCATACTAAGAATAATACATATTATTACTATACAATATTATACATTATTATACACACATTTTCCCTTTCTTGACCTTTCTGCATTTATTTTCATTTATTATTTCTAGTCTCCAACCAATCATACCACTTATTCCATATTACATAGTATTCTGTGTCTTCCTTTTCTTTTATCTCTTTTGTTAATTTGTCCATCTCCGCACAGTCTAAGATTTTCCTTATCACTTCTTCCTCTGATGGTATCTCATTTTTCCAGAACTGTGCGTAGACTATTCTTGCTGCCGTTGTTATATGTAAGATTAAGTACCGTATTTCTTTACTGTATTTTCTATTTAAGATACCCAGCAGGAAGATCTCTGGTTTCCAATCTACAGGTTGATCTATTATTTCTTCCATCCATCTTCTTATTTTAGTCCAGTATTTTTTTGCAACGGGGCATGTCCACCATAGATGATAATATGTTCCATGTACCTTTTTGCATTTCCAGCATGTCGGTGAGTTGTTCTGGAACATCTTGGCAAGCTTTGCTGGTGGAAGATGCCATCTGTAAAACATCTTCAACTGATTTTCCTTGAATGCCGCAGACATAGTCAGTTTTATGTTTGTTTCCCATATTTTTTCCCATTTCTCCAATTCTATGTTGTATCCGAAATTTTTTGCCCATCTAATCATTGTGTCTTTGACAACCTCATCTTCCATTTTATATCTCAGTAAATATTTATATATATTACTAATTAATTTTATTTCTGTTCCATGTATAATTTTATCCAATTCTTGCGATTCTTTTTGTATTTCATATAATTTTTTGTCCTCTGTATATTTAGATTGGATTTGTGTGAATGTCCACCAATCAATCTCTCTGCCTACATCTTGTTCCAATTCTTGTTTTGTTTTCAGATTTCCCTGTTCATTTACCAATTCTTTGTATCTATTTATCTTATTTATGTCCAGTAGGTTTGGGTGTTTCAGAGCTTCTGTTGGGGATAACCACATTGGAATTCTTATATAATGTTTTTGTTTTATCTTTTCCCAAGTCTGTAGCAATGCATCCCTAACTATATGTCTTCGAAAGTATCTATGTACTTTATATTTTTCGTCCCATAGAAATGCATGCCACCCCGCTTGCAAGTCGTGTCCTTCAAGTGTTAAAAATCTGGTATTTTCCAATTTCATCCATTCTTTTAGCCAAGTTAGGCTTGATGCTTGGTAATATATTTCCCACTCTGGTAATGCCAATCCCCCTTTATCTTTCGTATCTTGCAAGAGTTTTAATTTAATCCTAGGTTTTTTCCTTTGCCATATAAATTTAGTAACCAATTTATTTAATTCTTGAAAGAATGTTTTCCCTAGTTTTATTGGAATAACTTGGAACAGGAATAATATTTTTGGCAATATATTCATTTTGATCGTTGCAATCCTCCCTAAAAATGAAATTTGTAGGTTTTCCCAATTTTCTAAATCTTTTTTTATCTGGTGTAGTATTTTATCATAATTATCCTCCTTAATCGAGGAGCACTTCGCTGTAAGCCAAATCCCTAAATATTTTATTTTTTTAGTTTCGCTTATTTTTGTTTTATCTTCCAATTCGCTTTCCTGTGCCTTTGTAAGATTTTTGGTTATTAATTTGGATTTATTCTTATTAATCTTAAGTCCGGCTACCTCACCAAATTCTTCTATTTTTTGAATTAATTTAGGGCCGGTTTCTAATGGGTCTTCCAAAATAAATACCAAATCATCAGCGAAGGCTTGGACCTTATATTCTTCCTTCTTAATTTTTAAACCCTTTATTTCTTGGTCCTCTCTGATTTTTGTCAGAAGTATTTCTAATGATAAAATAAATAGAAGAGGAGAGGGTGGGCACCCTTGTCTTACTCCTTTAGTTATCTCAATTTTTTCTGTCATTTCGTCATTCATAATTACCCTAGCTGTTTGTTTAGTATATATTTTCTCAACCATCTTTTCAAATTTTGTCCCAAATTCCATGTAGTTCAGTTGTGTTATAATAAATTTCCAGTTCAAATTATCAAATGCCTTCTGGGCATCAAGGAAAACCAGTGTAGCTTGTCTTTCAGAGTGGACTTCATAAAATTCTAAAGTGTTCATTATTATCCTCATATTGTTTTTTATCTGTCGTCCTGGTAGAAATCCATTTTGATCTGGGTGGATGTAGTTATTCAAGATTTTTTTAATCCTTTCTGCTATTATTGTTGCAAATGTCTTATAGTCTGTATTCAGTAAAGAAATCGGCCTATAGTTTTGAATTTGTTGCAAGTCTGAGTCTTCCTTAGGGATGAGAGTAATAATTGCTTCAGTCCAAGATGCCGGTATCTTCGCCTCCTCCAGCACCTCATTACAAATCTCCAACATTATCCATTGTAGTGACTCTTGTGTATTTTTATAAAACTCAACCGGAATTCCATCTGGGCCTGGTGATTTATTATTTTTTTGTTTTTTCAATGCTGTTTCTAGTTCTATTGCGGTTATTGGTCTATTCAACATTTCCTTTTGTTCTTCTGTGTTTTTGCTCATTTTTGCTGCCTCTATATATTGTTTAACTTTATCATCTGCTATATCTTCCTGATAGTATAGCTTTGAGAAGAAATTTTGTATTATGTTCTTTTTCTCTTCCCGTCTATATTGTACTGTTCCACTTTCATCTTGTAGTTGATGTATTGCTCTTTTACCTTTTTCTTTTTTTAATTTATAGGCCAACCATCGACCGGTTTTATTCGCGTTTTCAAAGTAATTTTGTTTCGCCATCCTAATTTTCTGTGCCATTTCTTTTTGTGTTGTCAGATTAATCTTGTGTTTTATAATATTCCATTTTTCTTTTATCTTTTTGTTTTGTGGATCCTTCTGTAGGTCACTTTCTGTTTCTTTAAGTTCTTCTTGCAGTTTTTCTTGTTGAAGTCTCCTATCTTTATTTTTCTTAGAGTTGTATGCAATTGTCAATCCCCGAATGTAGGCTTTTGTGGTATCCCACAAATTTTGTGTTGATGTCTCTTCCTTTTTATTTACCTGAAAAAATAATGTCAGTTCCTTTTCTAGCATCTGTATATATTGTTTGTCTTTACATAGCCTTTGATTCATTGACCATCTTTTTCTCTGTTTCTGGCCTTTCCATTTTATTGTTATTGGGTTGTGATCTGCCCAGTCATTAAGTCCTATTTCAATTTCCTCTATCCCGTTCTGTATTTCTGTTGTTACCCAGGCCATATCGATCCTGGACCAGGATTGATGCGGATACGAATAAAATGTGTATTGTTTGTCTGATCTGTGTGTCTCTCTCCATATATCCAGAAGGTTAAGTTCTGTTACCATGTTAAAGAATGATTTTGGTAATATATTTTTCTTCTTTTTGCTCTTTTTACTACTTTTATAGTCTTTCTTAACATCAACTATTGCATTTAGATCCCCAATCATACAAATATTTTCATAGTCCAGATCCACTAGTTTCTTATGTACCTTTTTAAAAAATTCATGTTGGTTATTATTTGGTGCATATACTGCCGTTAATAAAGTTTGGTTTTGCCCTAATTCTATTTCCAACATTAAAATTCTCCCCTCTTCATCCGAATATATTAATTTTGATTTTATTTTTTCTTTAACATATATAGCAATTCCTCCTTTCTTGTTTTGTGCTAGTGTTGTGTATAGTGTTCCTAATTTTACATTCTCTAGTAGTTTTCTATAATCCTTTTTTATATGAACTTCCTGTAGACATATCACGTCTGCATCCAATTTCCTTAATTTATTAAACGTTTGTACTCTTTTTCTTGGTATGTTTAAACCATTAATGTTTACAGAAAAGAGCTTAATTGCCTCTCCCGTTTTTTACTTGGTCTGGTTTTTTTGTGCTTCTTGTCTCTATTACCCTTCCTTTTGCTCCTTCTCTTTCTAACCTTTCTCTTTCTTGTTTCTTTTGCGTTTCTCTTTCTCGTTCAAATTCTTCTATTAGGTCTTCCTCCTGACTTTTACTCTCTGGCTCTTCCCTACTTTCTTGTTCTTCTCCCTGCGCAAAGTGACATTCATAAAAATCCTGCGCTTTCTCGAGTGTGTCTATCTTATATTTTTTTTCTTGCCATGTTACAAATATGCCTTCAGGTACTAACCATCGAAACATAACTTTGTATTTATTTAATTGGGTTGTTAGAAATTGGTATTCTCGTCTCTGATTTCGTATTCTACGTGGTATTTGCTTTAATACAATTATTTCTTTACCCTTATATACTATCTGTTCGTCTCTTGTTTTTTTATATATTTCATCCCTTATTGATCTTCTAGTAAACCTTATATGTACCTCTCTCGCCAGTCTGTGCCTTCGTGCATAATTTGTATATACTCGATATATTTCATCTATGTCTCTTCTTGTTTCCTGTTTGTCCTTTCCTAATATCTCGGCCAATATCTCCGCCATCTTCTCTCCCAAATCTTCTTCTTTTTCCTCTACGATATTTTGAAATCTTAGGAAGAACGAAGCTTTTTCCATTTCCAAGAAGGTAATAGATTGGGTCAGCTCTCTGTTTACTTGTTTGGATATCTGATCCATCTTTTCTATTTTGCCATCAACTTGATCTATTTTTGTTTCAACTTTTTGAATTCTTTTTTCGTTCTTCATCATTGTTTGTTGTATACTCTCTATCTTGTCATTCATGTTTTTAATTTCATTTTTGATTTCTTTGTGGTGAATTTTTGTTTCTTCATGGTTATTTGCTATTGCCTCTTGGGTCTTTGTCATTGTTTCCTGCATCATTTGTAGCATTATCTGTATACTCTGTGGGTTCATCGCCAATTCTACTTTTTCTTTTTCTTTCCCCAACATGGTTCCTATCGTTCTTTGACCTATAGGAGAGGCCATTATAGGTGTGGGATTTATAGCTGTTTTTTTACTTATTTTAGTTGTTGCTGTGGTACTTGTCATTTTTATTACTTGGATAATATTTTTCCACACTTGCATATATCAATTTTATATAACATTATTCTTTGGGTTAACCTTAAAAATAAGATTACAAATAGAGTTATACCTTTTCTTATCCCACTATTATATAATATAATTTATAATACTCTTAACACCTCTTATATATATTTCTGTAATACTACACACAATGCATATACATATTCTATTCTCAAAATATTATCACCACTCTTAATTTCATTCGCTATCACTCTTGTTTAAATAATCACCTTTCTCTCTATGATCCCTGCTTGTTAACAGGTGCTGCAATATTGCATCAGCCTTTTTTCTCTCTGTCTCAGTTTAATGTGTCCACAGATCCACCAAATGTCACCTTATTTCTACTTCTGTATATCCAATAAATCCAAAACGTCCACTAGTCACTTTGTCCAGATATATGTCAGTTAAGATTCAAATTTCAATGGTATTTGTTCTTCAAAAATAAGATCCAGTAATTGGTATTGAGTTTCTCCGTTGTCTCACTTCAACTTTTAATCCTTATGTTGATTTTTTCAAAGTCTCTTAATCACCCTTTGTTGCCTCTGGCCGTCTCAGTCCTTTCTCTAGTTTCAATCTCTGCTTCTTGCAGCTTTTAAATTCCAGCCTTTCATGTTTTATAAACTTTACTGTGGGCTCTCTGCTTCTTCTCGCTGCTCTCGTTCTGCTCTAAGGCTCCCTTCTCCGCTCTATTCAATTTCAGTTGCCGCTGTGTCTCTCTCCTTATCGCTTTGCTTTTTCCGCGCCTTCTATCAAATATTCCTCACCTCCTTCAGGGGTTTCCTCCTCTCCCGTACGAAGCTGTCAGTTCTACTTTTCACTTCCCTCTCAGGCTGTCGCCATCACTCCCAGCCGGCCTTAAAGACCGGCTTCTTCTCCGCCAATTTTAAGAGTGCTGCTCCTGTCTGCTCGGGTGTTTGCTTTCCACCCGGCTTCTCTGAAGCTTCCTCTTTAATTTACCGGTCTCTCCGGGATCGGTAAAGCCCTTACCGGGCTCTTAGCGAAGAATTTCCCGGGATTTAGGAACAGAGATCTGTTCCTTCACCCGCTCCACGATGACGTCACAGCCGGAAGTCCCCAAAATAATGATATTCTCAATCATGAACAAATCTCAGATTTTTAACCAGAGTCCTATGGGATTACCTTTCTTATTGATGATAAAACATATATATGTATTATGAAACTTTAGGGGCCACTAACATTCACCAACCAATTTATTAAAAATCTACAAATATGTTAGGCAATGTATCAACTATTTTTTGCCCTAAAATTCTCATGATCAAATTCATCATAAAAGCTTTGAAGAGCAATATGGCCTCTGGAGAGCATTTTCTACCAGCTGAACAATTCAAGAAATATCCCAACTGGTGGGAACCTCCATGTAAAGATACATTTACACATATAAATAATATCCGCCATACCCATTTGGATCAAAGATGGCAATTGTAACTCCTATATATAAAAAAGGGAATAAAAAGGACCCTAGCAATTCCAATTCTCTAACAGATATTGTGACTAAAATATATGCAAACTTCCACTTGAAAAGAATTGATAGTAGGTGGATGAAAAGTGCATTCCTTGTAGAAGAACCAGCAGTCTTTAGGCAGATGTGATCCACTCTTGACAATTCTTTTGTTTTGAACCATCTAACTATAAAAATATCAATCAGAAGAAATAATGGTTTGCTACCTTTATAGCATTTGACACAGTAAGCAAAGAAATATTATGGAAGAAATTGACTGCCCTTACAATGGAGCTCAGAATGTTGACCCTGCTCAAAGCCCTTTCTACAAGCACAATTAATGAGTGGAATGGCTTGCCTCATGAAGTTGTGGGTGCTCCATTAATGGAGATCTTCAAAAAGAGGCTGGACATTCATTTTGTCTGGATTGGTATAGGATCTCTTGCTATGGGCAGGGGGTCAGACTAGAAAACTTCCATGGTCCCTTCCATCCCATTTTTGTTCATTTGTTTGAGTGTGTGTTTGGGGCTCAATGGACCCATGAGAAGTAGGGTTGATACGTACCAAAAGGTAAGACAAAGGTGTTGCCAATATGACATTTGGGTTGCATGTGCTGTTAAGAGGACTTGGCTCCTATTCTCATAATAATTATCTGATTATGGATGAGTCGAAGTCAAAACTTACGGTCTTTGGAAAATGACAGCATTGCCATATCGATGAGGAGGCAACAGAGCAAGTTCACACCTTTCCTTACCTGGGGGAACTTTTATCTGTGACTGGATTTGGCCTCCCTCAACAACAGAGGAGCTTATTTAGAAGGCACAAGTGAATACACTGTTAATTTTTTTTAAAAAAATCATAGGTATACAGCTTCCTTAGACTGAATTATTACATACAAAATACCACCATTACCATTATGCACTTAAAATGAGCTGAACTTTGGGATTCAATTTATATCACTACTAGAACAAATCCAATCACATCATCTGAGAACTATCTTGAGGGTGGATAAAAGGACTTCAGCTGCTGCCCTCAGAGCAGAATTGGGAATTTATACAATTTATAAAATTGGGGCATATAATTATTTTTAATGAAATTAATGTTATGGAAACTGATAAGAGTCTCCAAATGCTATTAGAACAAACAAATTTCATTTAAAACATTCTTGTATTTTTATATTAGGAACTGTCATCTCCCTGTCCTTTTTGCTACTCGAGAAAAACCTAAAGAAAATGGTGCACAAAGAATCCAAGATGGTCAAAATAGCGAAAAGTAGGGCCATCTTCAGTGAGGTTGGCACACTGAAAGGCATCAGCTGCTACAAATGTACCTTCCAAGTATTGAGTTAAATCTTCCAAACTCATTACAATGAATATACATGTATTTGTGGAGCTCCAGAAACAGAAGATATAATACATCTATTATTTTGAATGACAATTATTTAAGAAAGAGGGAGATCAATATCTTGGATTGCACTTTAGAGAAACAATCTATTGGGATCCTAATATTTAAAAAATGTATTTCCTGTGTTCAAAATTCAAAAATTATATATAATAAAGCCCTTTTCGGAAGGAAATTATGGTCTGAGTGTGGTAAATTCTGGGGTTATAAAAATACCATTTTCATTCTTTCTGCTTTTTCTAATGTACTTATTTTTCTAAATTCTATTTTTATATGCAGTCTTGTTAATGTTCTGTGGTTTATAATTCTGTATCTTGATATGGCCTAATGACTAATCAACAGGAAATGTTCTAATATGTGCATGAGAAAAATATTGAATTTATTAAAAGCTAAAAATTGGGACTTGGTAGGACCCCAAATATAACACAGAATTCTTCATTGTTTTTTAGGTCAGTGATATAATTACTTCAGAGGCTCTGAGTGATAAAAGTCAATTCCCTTTTTTCCATCCGATGCTCCCCAAAGAAGGGATACAGTATCCAGCAATTGTCCAACTGCTCCTTCATTTTGAATGGAGCCTGATTGGTCTCTTTGCTCCAGACACAGAGAAGGGAGAGAATTTCATGAGAACTTTTACTCCAATGCTTCTCAGGAATAGAATTTGTGTTGTTATATCACAACGATTCTTAACGACTGGACGTACCGCATTCCTCAGGAATGCCCTCTCTAAGTGGAAACAAGTCAACGTCTTTGTTCACTTCATAGAATATGATTCCCCTTGGGACAGTATTCTTCCCTTCCATTCAACACTTGAAGGTTTGCCAGGACCCATTGAAGGAAAAGTCTGGATCTTGACAATGACTGGAGTATTTTCAATTAAAAAGGATAGGCGTCTCAAGCACATCCATAGTATTTGGTGCTTTCCCTTTCAGCCGAAAAAGAGTTGGAAAAATGATAATGCCTTTAAAAGATATTTCTTTGTGGAACCTGAATTTCAAGCTGAGTATTTTCACTGTACTGTTTCAAAACACACCTTTTCTGTCAAAGGCCGGAGAAGATGCACCCAGAAAGCACCAATGGAGACCCAAGAGAAAAAGAATAGGATGCAGATCGGAAATACAGGCATTACTTACAGTGTCATTAAGATTCTGGCCCACGCCTTAAGTGCTGCATCCCAACCCCAGAGGAGAAGGAAGAAGGGAGAAGAGAGGTTTGGGGCTCCAAGGCTGCAGCCGTGGAAGGTATGGGGTCCCAAAAAGGATCCATCAAACTAAGGTCCTTTTCAGGGTCTTTTGTGCTCTTTGGGCTTTGTTGTTTAAGATCTTAAGCTTCTGTACAACATCTCCTCCTTATCAGAAGAGTGCTGCATCCTCCCTTCAACAACCAAGACCTTTTATATATTCGAAAAAAAGTTCCCAGACTTTTTCTGATTTTAAGCTCCTGTAAATTATGACAAGAAACAATGGTTGAAAACTGATCAAAGAGAGAAGCAACCTAGAATTAAGGAGGACAATTAACTAGTGGAACAGCTTGCCTTCAGAAATTGTGGGGGCTCCATTACTGGAGATTTTTAAGAAGAGACTAAACAGTCACTTGTCTGAGATGGTATAGGTTCTCCTGCTTGAGCAGGGGACTGGACTAGAAGATCTCCAAGATCCCTTCCAGTTCTATTCTATTCTATTCTATTCTATTCTATTCTATTCTATTCTATTCTATTCTATTCTATTCTATTCTATTCTATTCTATTCTATTCCATTCCATTCCATTCCATTCCATTCCATTCCATTCCATTCCATTCCATTCCATTCTATTCCAACATGGCTCTTCTGCTTGATGTCTTTCCTCAAGGCTTAAAGCAGCTCCTTTGATCTCATCTTCCCCTTCTTTGTCCTTGACAAAAGCTGGTGAAAATTTTGTGCAGTGTCTTCTCCAAGTGTGGTGCCTGCAAGAGGACCTTGTATCATTCCACTGAATCATTAATGACATTATTGACAAATTAATAATGCAGTTATTATCATAACATTAAATATTACTACTACTTTATTTTAATCAGTACCCATTCTACGCATAGAATAATATGAGAAAAACTACAAATGAAATATTAATACATATTATAGCTGCCATTCATTACATTCATACAATCATGTATCAAGTCCTGCTTGCTAACAATTAGTTAGTTTCCTATTGGATTTTACTCATGCACCTCTCTCTAACACAAAATCAGATTTTTATTTTCTGGAAGCTGTAAGGCCCTGCCTCAGCTGAATCTCTCAAGAAAGCAGAACTCTTGAAACCGGCATCATCTCAAAAGGAACTTTTATTGAGAGTCAGTGACAGCAAGAGAAGGCAGGCAGAATCTGAAGTTCCCGGGTGAAATTGTTAAGCTAAACCCATTGTTCAAAATCCCTCCCAACTGCCCAGTCCATAGGAGCCAATCCAGAGGTACAAAGAGGTTGTGAGAACTCCAGATGGAAACTGCGGTAAGAGGTTCCCAGGCCTCTCTTCCTTGGTGAGGTGAGGCAGATGACCTCGGGCAGTGGGACCGAGTCAACAAAGCAAAGCTAAACACATCACAGGAGAGTTCCAAAGGTCCCCCCTCCCATCAGGATGGCAGCATCCTGACAGGGATCTATAGGGACCTGAGAGAAGCTGGGAATTTTTAAAGGAGACCAAATCATGATTTATCTACTTCCTTTATTAAAGAAAATATAGAAAAAATGATGACTAAGGTCTAATTGTTTTTCGTAACTCCCCAATTTTATCAGTAATATTAATATTTACTTGAGTACAATTTTTGAGACAGTTATATCCACTTATCTCATACCATCCATCACTTTATTAACTAGATCCCCATTCATCACATCATGAAGCATTTTGTTAATTCTTTGCTAAAGTCAAGTTATACTACCAGCATTCACACAATCTGTTAAAGAAGTATAACGATAGGTGTGAATGAGTTCGGAGGATCAGAAAAAGAGATGCAGGGAAGGATCGGATAAGATGGGGGTTTTTTTTGGGGGGGGAAACCCACAGCTGCGTAAGAGGCAGAGAAAGAAACTCAGAAAAAGTCCTCCCTACATTTTTTGACTGTCAAAAGAGATGGTGAAAGATTAGTACTTTCACACTGCAAGATTTTGTTAATATAGCCTTACAATAAATTAGAATTACTTCATCTGGTCATTTTTCCTATCTCCTCTACCTGAATGAAGATTAGCCTTGCAACTTCCTTCTTAACAAATCCTTGCTTTCAGGTAATCACCCTATTGTTTGCAAGGAGTTTATGAATACTCTAGTTATTTGTGTATTTTGTTTACTTGATTGGAGACCTTTGCTAGATTGTTATATGTGACTGATAATTTTTGTCAATTACATTTTGTCAATATACATTCTATCAGTATACTACATGATTTAGAAATATTGCTGAATCTTTGTACTTCAGTTTTGAAGATAATGTAACACTTGTTTTCCCAACTCACAATATTTGCAAGTTAAACAACCATAGAAGAAAGATTCAAATGTAAAAAGAGATAAGAGATAAGAAACCAAGATTTCTGCTTTTAAATTCCTGGATGTTTCCATTCTAGTTCCATCCATTTCTAAAGAAGAGGGAATTGTACAACCTTTCCCTGCTGAAAGTGTACTTGGATCAGAATGGAGACGTAGGAGCAGATGTGGATATTATTAGTATGGTAGTTCTCCCCAAGAAGCTTCCCATCAACAAGCAATTGGGGAGTTTTGAAAGACAAAGACTTACAATCAACCAAAATACTATGTCACAGTTAAAGTTGCTCAACAAGGTGGGGAAAATATTGGTATATTTTCTCTTTTTTCCAAAGCCATTTCAAGTGGGCTAAATCCAGTCAAAAAAGTGGGTAACCTTCCCTGAGAATTGAATGTGTGGAGTAAAACCTCTATAATTTTCTTGGGCAGATAAGCATGCTTCAGTTCTATTGACCAAGGTTTCCCTTCTGATGCTGTCATGCTGAATCCTGTTGTAAGCTGATCCAAAATGAGATATGGGATGATTATTATTTAGGACAAAAATCATTGCCATTTAGTGTCTCTTCGGCAGTTTAGTACCACCATAAAATAGGGCTTCATACGCTGGAGATTTTGGTGTTAATAGCTTCAGATTCGCTAGTTTTTTGTCTTCAAATATGAAAGGTGAAGGCAATTCTGTTGACCAGTCCCCGAGTTCAGATATGGACTGAATCCAATGAAATGGAATCAAGACTGGATGGAGGTCCTGTTGGTCCAATAGTTAAATAAGCTTCATCTTGCCTTGACTGGAGTCAGGGATCTCCCAAAATTGCAGGCTCATGGTCTGGGATGTTTTTAATCAACTGAGAACATGCTTGTAGCTGCCTCTCTCTAACCTCACTGGGATAGTGGAATTTAGGAAGGAGGTCCAAGGCTTTCAGTTCACATGAAATAATAATGACTGGTCTTATGTGAGCACATTTATGGATTGATTGATTAAATTTATTTGCTGCCCATCTCACCATGATAATGGCTTGAAAACTGAAGTACCGAAGCATCGCTGATATCAGAAATAATAAGGGACAATTTCAAGGGAAATATTACTTAGATTTGGGCATTGGCTTGTAAGAGTGCACTTCATCTGAAAATCCTTTGAATTCAACTGTTTCTCTTCATTGTTAGCTGCCTTAGTACACACTGAGAGGCTACAAATCAAATTAATAATAAATATGAGTGTGTATTTCCCTGTCAGATTGTGTCACCTAATTGTATTCTTTCAACAGAAAGGACCTTGTGTTGGATACCTTGTGTTGAATATCCCTTTCACACATAAGACTCACACTCATGACCCATGTGGTGCATCAAAAAATGCCTGACTCACCCTTTTTAAGGGACACGTTCTCATGACCTCACCTTCATCTCACCTCAGTATAGTTTTAGAAACTAGTCAGCCAGTTTTAGTTTTAGTTCACCAGGATGGCAGCCATATAAATGAATGAAGAATATCTTTAAGGTTGACAGCCCTTCTCTGTAAGGAGATTTCAGTTTTTATCTTAATTGGGAGATAATTTTGGACTGCTTTCAAAGGGAAGCAGCTTTGCAATATTTTATGTACTCCAGAAGAAACCTTTCCAGATCCTACTAGTTAAAAGTTTCTTTCTTCATCACAGTTTTATTCTAGTTTAATAAATCCAATGAAATGAAAAATTAATATATATTTTACAATAAAGTTCACTCTAACATTTAGTATTTGTCGATATTTTAAAATCAAGCATTTATGAAGAATGGAGTAATGCATGTTAATTCCACAATGAGGAAGAACCCACCGGTTGCCACTTAATGCTTAAATCTTTTCTCAGTTTCATCCCTCCAGACTTTGTTAAGTAGAAAGCTACTTTTTAAAAATCTTATAAATCAGAAGAAAAAGGGAGGAACTCAATGAGGCATCTGCCTGCAATTGTATCTCCTGCAACCATTTGGAAGGGGTCAGAGATTTCATATTTGCCTACATGAAGCCCAGAGATGACTTGGCTAATAATGTTCATGTCTACCTCCATCATACATGGATGGTGAGTCCTAACATATTTTCTTTGGCATTTCTTCTTTTTCTGTTTAGTCTTTGCCTCCGTCTAAATGTGTGGAAAAATGCCATCCTGGATTTGTCAAGCAGGCTCGAGAAGGAGAGCCAGTTTGCTGCTACAACTGCATTCCTTGTCCAGAGGGGACCATCTCCACTCAGGAAGGTGGGTGACACCATAGGGAAACTTTGATCAATATGCCTCTTAAAGACACATGTAAGTTTGATTGTTTTGTTCTTAATTTTCATGGTGTCCAATTTCTTCCCTAATGGGAGGGAAAGGAAAAAGATCTTGCAGGATGAGGTAGGATTGGATAGGAAATGTTATAGGACTTCCTGCCTGAGCAGGGAGGTGGACTAGATCAGGGCTTTTCAACTGGTGATACGCGTACCACCCGTGGTACATTAGCAGGTGGCAGGTGGTACGCAGCCCTGCCCAGCCAAGTGTAGTGAGGGAGGGAACGAGCCAGTGCAGGCAAGGAGTTACTTTGAGAGAATCCTCCGGAGCTGTGGAGTGGGTGGGGAAAGGCAAAGGCCCCAGGCTCACTTCAGGCTCACCCCCCTATGAGAAAGGAGGAGGAGGGGGTGGAGACAGGAGAGGCGGGAGAGCAGTTTGGGTGGGGGAGGGAGGTAGAAAAAAGCAGCAGCCTTGGGAGGAGGCAGAGTCAGCTCTAGCTGCACCAAAGGGAAAGAAGGAGGAGGAGAAGGAGGGTGGGGGGGAGAGGAGAGGAAATCAAGCAGGCCAGCCATGAGCTGATCTACAACTGCTGTGGCATCCACCTGTTCTGGCAGCAACAAACAGGGAAGAAATGCAGTAGGGAGGGGTTGCCCTCCAGGAGGAATGAAAAAAGGCAGCAATGAAGAAAGGCAGCATCGGCTGGAGGTGAGGCACGGAGGAGGGAGGGAGGGAGATGGAAGGATTCTTATGTGCTTTTGTGACTTTGAAGTTCTGGGATTTGTGCAATGTGGGCTTTGTGTTCTTAAGGAGTGTTTGCAATTTCTATTTGACGGATGGCTGATGTCTCATGTTATCTTCTATTGCTCTGCTATTGTTAGCTGTAAAGTTTTGCTGCAAGGGATTTTGAAGTATTTTTTCTGTAGATGGATTTTCCCTGTAGCATTCCTTTACTTATGAATGGAGCCATTTGGGGAGGCTGCCTTAGCTGGCAGCCAGTACTTATTTACATTTTTTCTTCTTCCTTAAGTCCCGGCTGTGCTCCTTAACTTTCATTTCTAGCCAGTAGCTCCGTGGTGGCGAACCTATGACAGGTGGCACGTAGATCCCTCTCTGTGGGCACGCGGGCCATCGCCCCAGCCCTAGGCCTTCAGCTGGGTTTTATAAAACCTTTTCGCTTTAGGCCTCCGCTGCCATGTGCAAAAAAAAAAGGTTCAATCAATCAATTTCAACTTCTCGCAGGGGAAAAA
Source organism: Azemiops feae (assembly GCA_023970755.1). Classification (NCBI taxonomy): domain Eukaryota; kingdom Metazoa; phylum Chordata; class Lepidosauria; order Squamata; family Viperidae; genus Azemiops; species Azemiops feae. The sequence goes on from JALGBA010000222.1 coordinate 58,912, forward strand.
AAGATCTTGCAAAGTTAGAATTGATTGATTGAACTTTTTAGTCCCACCCAGTCTCCCGTTACCACTGCAGCCATGCCCACCCAATGGGCCACGCCCTCCCAATTGGCCACACCCACCCAATTGGCCATGCCCACCCGGCACCCGAGGATACATAAGTGGGTTTTGGATTGCAGTTTGGGCACTCAGTCTCTAAAAGGTTCGCCATCACGGCGTAGCTAATTCTTAAAGGGAAATGTCCCCTTTTAAGCTAGTTCACTCAGCAGATTGTATTTTCTGTCTCTGGAGGCTTTTCCTTGTTTGATAAATATATGGAAGAGAGAAAATATGGGGGGGGGGTCAGATTCTTCCTTCAGAAGGAAATGGGAATGAGAAAGAGGGAGGGAGGGAGGGAGGGAGGGAGGGAAGGAAGTCCCGCCTTAGTACTTGGCCACCAGCAGCCCTGCCATTGACTTTGCTTGTCAAAAGGTTGCAAAAGGGGATCATATGAACCTGGGAAACTGTGACCATCATAACTATGAATCAGTTGCCAACCATCCAAATATAAATCACATGACCCTGGGCATGCTGCAATGGTCATAAGTGTGAAAAATGGTCATAAGTCATTTCAGTGCAATTGCAACTTTGAACAGGTTGTTTTTTTGTTTTGGTCATCAAATTTTTGACACCTTGCTAGGTGGTACTCGAATATTGCCATATCCTAAAAGTGGTACAATCGGTCAATAGGTTGAAAAGCCCTGGACTAGATGACCTCCAAGGTCCCTTCCAACTTTATTATTATTGGTATTGTTGTTGTTGTTGTTGTTGTTATTATTATTATTATTATTAATCTCTCTTTCATTTGCCAGTGCGGATGTTTCTGTCCATTTTTTACTTTCTTAGAAATATCTGTATTCTTTGTAACTTGATGAATGATTTTAGATCAATGGGATTTGCATACCTAAATCAACTTTACATTACAGGCCAAAAGAAACATCAATCAATTCTTCAATTAATCAGTTAATTTTTATCAAGATCATAAATCTTTATAAGCTGAAATATCTAATTGGGAAGAACAATGGAGGGAGAGAAGTAATTGTGTTTAACCCTTTTTTGATAAACATATCTCCATCATCTGACAAAAAATAAAAAAATAAAGAAATAATTAAGAAAGGAAAAAACAAAATGCTCAGATGGCAGACCTATATTTTTCTGCTTTTTTGTTGTCCGAAAATGGGTAAGCCTGGCACACAGCCAATCAGAGCCAGTAATAAGTTTAGTAATAAACTTTTATTGAAGCGCTCCAGTACCAACCCCTAAGGGGGTTGAGACCCTGAAAAATAGCAAAGCATGATGGTTTATATGGTTGTTTTGAAGAAATTTCACAGAACCTTTATCTTTTTGGGAGTTCTACCTTGCTTTTAGTATATGTGTGTATTCATCTGTGAAGTTCTATCATTTTCTCCACAGAATTGTTTTGCACAAACCTCTACATGTCCTTTATCTCTATTTGCGGTTATGGTTGCTTATTTTTTGTAATTTAATTCCTGGCAGTATTATTACATTTCCTTTATTTCAAACTAATGTATGTAGTACAGTTTCTTTATTCTTTCCTACGATGGGTGTCTATTGATTCTTAATAGATGAGCCATCAGGTGGGTCAATCATCTGTAACAGAATTGCAACATTCTTGTGATAAACATATACCCATCATCTGAAATAAATAAATAAGAAATATTAAATAAATAAGAAAACAAAAAAGTTACAGACTTGGTGGAGCACTAGGTCTTTTTCTGCCATCAGTTTTCTGTTTCTATGTTTTTATCCCATACTCATGGGGTTGCTTTTGAAAAACACCTTGAATTTACAGATGGTCCAGAATGCAAAGCCATCCACAATGTTGGGTTTTTTATGTTCTTCCACAGGACACCTTTATTGTGCTGGCTGCACAGGCTCCCTGTTTCTTTCCAAATGCAATTAAATTCACCTTTCAAACTGTACATGAGACAGAACAAGGGTATCTACAGGGCTTCCTCTCCTTTAGGATATCTGCTTGTCCCACCAGAGCAGATATAATTGGCATGCAAAAGATCTGTTCCCTAAAACATTGCAACTTTTTGATCCTCACAAGCCTGCGTTTTCTGGTGCAGTTCCTGCCCTATTGAACCCACTTCCTCTTGAAATCCAATAGGATCCCATCTGCTTAAACTTCTGGAGAGTTGCTACTTCTCCCAGATATTTGGGATAAGGTAAGGTCAGTGCAACATAAGAATCTGATGGATTACCTCAGAGAAGGTAAGTTGTGGCATAAGATATTTTTTCTTTTAATTTTATTATGTTGTTTTTGTTTTTATTAGTTTTTATATTGGGGAATTTTTTTGCTGGACTATAAGAATATACAATGTACTGAGGCTTTCCTGTCTCTCAGTATCACACATCATCCAAAGGTGTTTTTGAAATTTGAAAGACTATAAAAGAAATGTTACTTTGTTTTCACAGATATCAAAAAATGCACCAAGTGCCCAGATGATCAATATTCAACCAAGAACCGAGTCGAATGTATTCCCAAAAAAATAATCTTCCTGTCCTATGAAGAATATCTGGGCATCATCCTCATTTCCTTTGCTCTACTCTTGTTCCTAACCACAAGCCTTGTTTTAATCATATTCCTTAAATACCTAGAAACTCCCATTGTCAAAGCCAACAACCGGGACCTCTCCTTTATCCTCCTGGTCTCCCTCCTGCTTTGTTTTTTGTCTCCCTTTCTCTTCATTGGACAACCAAGGAAAGCCACCTGTCTTCTCCGACAAACAATGTTCAGTATTGTCTTCTCAGTAGCTGTGTCTTCTGTGTTGTCCAAAACAATCATGGTAGTGCTGGCCTTCCTCGCCTCAAAACCAGGGAACAGGATGAGAAGATGGTTAGGGAAGAGCTTGGCCAACTCCATCATCCTTTCTTGTTCAGGTGTTCAAATTTTTATCTGTGTCATGTGGCTGGGAGTTTCTCCACCATTCGCTGACTCTGACCTGCACTCCCAGCCTGGAGAGATCATCTTCAATGCAACGAAGGCTCTGTCACTATGTTTTATATTGTCCTGGGCTACATAGGTTTCCTGGCTACCATTTGCTTCATGGTGGCTTTCCTGGCCAGAAAACTGCCTGGGGCCTTCAATGAAGCAAAACTAATCACCTTCAGCATGCTGGTATTCTGCAGTGTCTGGGTCTCCTTCCTGCCCACCTACCTGAGCAGCAAAGGAAAGTCTATGGTGGCCGTGCAGGTTTTCTCCATCTTGTCTTCTGGTGCTGGGCTGTTGGGTTGCATCTTCTTCCCCAAGTGCTACATTATCATCGTGAGGCCAGATCTAAATATTAAGGAACATCTAATGGTAACAGTAGGGACCTGATAATGAAATGGTTTCTTACGATCATAACATTTGATTATTGATTGCAATTGTTGTTGGTTTATGTTTCATTTTCCTCTAGTTGACTGTTTGGTTATTTAAAATCCAAGAAAATAAAAATAGTTAGATTAAGAAAATTAAAATCTAACATAATCGTCAAATAATAAAAATAATTAATAATTAATATTTGTGGTTTTTAAACTGTTGATAATCCTCCTTTTCCTCACCATACAGGTTAGCTAATATTTAATAACAACAATAATAATAATAATAACAACAATAACAACAACAATACTACTACTACTACTACTACTACTACTACTACTACTACTACTAATAATAATAATAATAATAATAATAATAATAATAATAATAAAAATAATAATAATAATAATAATAATAATAATAATAATAATAATAATAATAATAATAATAATAATAATAATAATAATAATAATGTTGGAAGGGACCTTGGAGGTCATCCAGTACAACCCCTTGCTCAGGCAGAAAACCCTATACCATTTCAGACAAATGGCTGTCCAGTCTCTTCTTAAAAACTTCCAGTGTTGGAGCATTCACAGTTTCTGGAGGCAGATTGTTCCACTGATTATTTGTTCTAACTGTCAGGAAAATTCTCCTTAGTTCTAGGTTGCTTCTCTCTCTGGTTAGTTTCCATACATTGATTCTTGTCCTGCCTTCAGGTGCTTTAGAGAGAATAGCTTGATTCCCTCTTCTATGTGGCAGCCCCTGAGATATTGGAACACTGCTATCATGTCATCCCTCATCCTTCTCTTCATTAAACTAGACATACCCAATTCCAGGAACCGTTCCTTATATGTTTTAGCCTCCAGTCCCCTAATCATATTTCTTGCTCTTCTCTGTACTCTTTCTAGAGTCTCAACAACTTTTTTACATTGTGGTGACCAAAATTGCATGCAGTATTCCAAGTGTGGCCTTACTAAGGCATTGTAAAGTGGTATTAACACTTCGTGTGATCTTGATTCTATCCCTCTGTTAATGCAGCCTAGTACTGTATTGGCTTTTTTGGCAGCTGCAGCACACTGCTGGCTCATATTTAAGTGATTGTCCACTAGGA